>PTRB01000079.1:0-129127 GCA_025094155.1 Lichtheimia hyalospora FSU 10163
TGTGAATCCTGTACCCGATATAAGATCACTTTGAATAAAGTATAGATCAACCGATATATTGTGAAAGTGAACGATGTGTATCTTGGTTCACGACAAAGGTAACAAGTCATTGGTTAATGTAATAAAACGAGTTGTTTATTACTGCCGATGCAGAACGGTGTAAAGGAACTCTCCCTATGTATACTGTGGAATACTTGTTATAAGGAGAAATTGACAGGATACGTAAATGAAAACGACAGTAAGGTATTAGATGTTCTAATGATGTTCCTAGGAACCATGTCATTATTACCCAAGAATGCAGTAATGTGATGTGTGTACAAACACAAAGACAGTAGTTTTTCTGATTTATACATATGAGTTTATTCAATAAACAGGGCGTAATATGACAGGAAAAATAGGGAGAAAGTAATCAGAGCGTTGCAGTTAACCCCCTTTCCAGGCATGTGCATGATTTGTGATGAGATGCTGAATCCCCATCGTGTATCAAGTTGATCGTCCCTTTGTCTGTTTCTTATCCTATCCTTGCGTGTATCTCACATTCATTCATTAATTCATTCATTGTTCAACGAGTGCACTAGCAACTACGACTCTTTGTTCTTTCATCATACCAATCGCAATCCTTTAACAAATTCGATCCTTTCATTCCGCGTCTTGAACGACATTAGCTTTCCCATTTGAGATGCATTTCGACGATCGTTGTACTGTATCTTCCATAGTGACTGAACGGCACATAGTGGAGGTAGGTAGAATAGATCAAGATGACAGTAAAACGATTCAGGAACTAATCTTGGTCTATTTCAGCCCAATGCAACTAATGCAGCCAAATGTGATACGACAGCAGTAGCACAGACCGAGTCCAACATCACTGCCGATTCTGCGAGTGAAATATTCGAGGATGCATTTGATAGCGACAGCAGCTTTGGCGATGGCATTGACAAGCCAAACATGACATTGAACAATGAAAATCATTCACATGATGATTATGCAAGTCAGGTGGAAGCACTAGCAGTATCAATGGCACCTGGAAAGCATCGTTCCATTGATCAAAATAAGAACATGGATGGTAAGCTCTTTGAATCAATAGGCAATGTTGAGATTTAACTAATTTACATGGATGATCATGCCTAGTTCATAACGCTGGTCCAGCCATTATGCATGTCGTTCAACAAGACACAGACCAAGAATTTGATCCATCTCATCGTCATCATCAACTTGAATCATCTCCATATCACAGTGGTAGTAACGAAGTTTTATTTGACGCACACTATTCTGAAAGTAGCCGATCAACACGCAGTACCAGCTTGACCGATGACAGCGACTATAACAAACTAGGAGGAGGGGATATTGTTGGTGGATGTATGGATATTGTCATGCCTTCGATTGAACAATCCTATCGAGAATCATTTGCCATCCATGACCAATCATTTGAAGCAACAAGTGGATCATCCGATGACTACTGTCGTGCAGCTCACAGCAGCGAATTTGAGCATTCAATCGAGGATCCAATTGATCTTGATATATTTCGAGACAACACTATTGCTGTCATTGATGTCAATCCTAAGCATATTGCCGTCAATAAGCTCAATCCACGAGAGCAGGAGGAAGCTGGTAAATATCAAAATAATGTATCGCTGATACGACAGATTATTGATGATGCGATGTTTTCTAGATGAGCCAATGCGTGAAGGAATGAGAAATCTATTTGACAATAACTTTATGAAGGCAAAAGGAATATTCCAATCCAAAGCAAGCTTGTGAGTGTTATAAAGAATGAAACATAGAAACAAGTGCTAATCAATTATGTATAGTGAACCACTCTTTTCGCTTGGATTAGGTGCCATGGCATTCATCAAAGGTAAACAAAGAGGATATCATAAGATGAATCAGTGTACTAATGGCCATACCTTTAATCTAATAACATACAGCAATGATGGTAAGTTATCCTGCTCAGAGCAAAAGCGAGTCGAATTGATCACTCAAATATAGCTTTAATATTATAGACATACCAAGAAGAAGATATCAAGACGGCCATGAATGCTCTTGGCACATCCTACACTATCGCCAAAGCCCAAATCGACAATGCATATTTTAAGCAGCCGATCAAGACAACCATATCACAATATTTCTCGTCATTCCTCTATCGCAAATCAAAATCAGGTCTACCTGCAGGCCCAGGACCTGAAACACAAGTGGACGATCATGGTTATGTACCTGAATACATTCCTAATGGAATCTTGCGTGCGCATGTCATCAAGGCAGAGAGCTGCTTGCTGATGGGAATACTGCAGCTATCACAAGAAACGGTCATGAATTATATTAAATGTGGTCTTAATTTACGCCGAGGTAAGGATCAACGAAAACAACATATGGCATGGTTTATTTACATTGTTTGCAGCATACAACAGCTATTGTCTTGTCTGGCGTGAATACAAGCGTATGGGTCAGAAGTATACACAGTACATGGATCGTGACACTGTATCAGCTATTCAATTCGGTATCGGTGCTGTCAACCTTTTATTATCATCCATGCCAAGCAAGATCACTAAACTTTGTTCATCATTGGGTTGGCAAGGAGACAAGCAACTTGGCATTGCATTGTTACGGCTTTGTATTGAAGAACGTGGAATCCGTGCTCCATTGGCATCACTTGTGTAAGTAGCATTTATTTGTTGGTATGATACATATATGTATTAATCACATCCAGATAGCTTACTCTCTTATTATTCAATCTTGACTTCGTTCGTACCACAAATCTATGCCAAAGATCAAATGAGCTCGGCCATCGAGTGTCTTTTGGAAGCACAACGCAATTATCCAAGTTCCTGTTTCTTCTTATTCTTTGCTGCAAGGATTGCACGCGTGGCACGCAATACACCTTTATCCACCCAATCTTTATCGTTTGCAGCTGAAGCATGTCATGGCGAGTGGGCTGAAACAGCCATGCGACAAATGGCCAACTACGAAACTGGATTCAATCTTGCATTACAGCTCAACTGGGAAGGTGCAGCCAAATGCTTTGAACAGCTTAGCCGTGAACACTATTGGTCATCCGGTTTCTGCTTATATTTTGCTGGTGCATGCAAAGAAATGTTGGGTAAACGTACCGAGTGTATTCTCGCCATGGCCGATGTATCGGATCGTCTTTCAAAACAATCACCATCCAGCAAATCATATATCGACAACTATGTGGAAAAGAAGGTGGCATTCTTTCAAAAGACTGGATATCAGGATATGTCTTTCAGCTTACCGGCACTCGAAATCTTGCTTGTTTGGAATGCTTTTGTGCAAATGCAACCCAATGCTTTAGAAACATGCCTGGATCAGGTACAACGCACGCTGGAACTCATTTATCAACGAGAAAAGAACGAGTACGATATTCGCATGCATGAACTTGTACCATCCATTCAACCACCTGATTATTACAAACAACGTGCAGTACTGCTCCTCATCAAGGCATCTATTCTCAATGCACTTGAACGACACACCGATACTATTCCACACCTTAATTGGATTATGGACCATCGTGATTGTATCAAGGAAGAGTCTTGGATCATACCATTTACATATTGGGGTAAGTATAAGCTGGAGTGGTTGGATGCAATGATAAACTAATACGCTCTTGTCTAAATGATAGAGGCCGGTATGACCAGTTGGGGATTAGGCAATGTACCAAAAAGTCGTAAAATGTGGCAGCAAGCTCTTTCATACAGCAAGTACGACTTTGAATACAGGATGGCTATACGGCTCAGCTTGGCACTGAACAAGTGTGATGAATTCGATGTTGAATATGTCGAGTCAAGAGAAACCAAAGGTCTTTCAACACAAATACGCAAGCGTATGCCCATTATTATTGAAAGTTAAAAAATAGCATTGCATCCTACAATCATTATTTATCACCCAACTAGACAATTGTACCTCATATCTTCATAATGAATCACACCTTTGCTCATTTGGCATCATGATGACTTATATGCACAACTTGACTATAACTAGTTTTGAGATCAAGAAGGGACGAGGGTAATTAATAGGATATCGTGTTTATCTGCATGTTTAAAGATATTATCTATTCTATGATGAGCACGTGGTTGAAATGCCCTGGGAAACAGAATCGTCTTTAGAAGAATCATATCGGCTGATGTTCCATGATGGATCTTGATGGTCTATTCACACCAATTGGTGGCATTAATAGAGGAATCATTATGGCTATCAGAAAACTAGAATAAACATAGGCATACGCAGAGACCGGGTTGTGGGAAATGTCATATGATGATATAAAAGGTACATGAATGATAAAGTTTGTTTTATGATAATATTGCAAGGCTTGGTTGGACAAGATTGTGATTGGATGGAAAAAGCAAAAGAATTCAAATGAGCCGATGAGAATGAACGGTTGCTGTTGTTTTCTTTCTCACACACACACGCTCCCATTACTCTACGTCGTGTCCATTTGAGCCGATCTCCTTATTATTAACCCACTATCATCACCCTATGGATGTCCATAATACATTTGACGAATACCTAGATCTACGTGATCAACAAGACGAAGGATATTCCCAAGAAACACCCCAAGCAGCAACAACACAAGACATGACTCATTCTGGTGAAAATCAAGCAATGACCACCAATGAAGAAACAGTGTCGAATGCCATAGTACCAGAGAACCATACAACGCCCACAACACCTGGTGATAATCCTACTAGTAATCAAGACGAAGCAGCAGCAGCAGCAGCTGAAGCCGTAGCTTCTGCAACAGCTGCCGCGGCAGTAGCTGCCATGACACAATCACACACATTTTATTTACCAGATTGGTCAGCTATGCTCTCAGCTACTGGAATAAATACGGCATCCTTGACAACGTTTTTGGATCCGCAGCACCTAAGTCAACAGGATTCATCCAATGACACCAACAATGCCGCAGCAACAGCATCAACGAATGAATCATCGACATTTATTCCACCTCACATGCTGATGAATTCACCTGCCGACAATCAAGAACCAGTTGTTGAGAATCAGGATGCTGTTACTGTACCAGAAAGCAAGGATAATGAGGAGAATGCTGATACTGGAAGAATGAAGACACGATCATCTACAAGAAGAGCCAGCAGTGCTGCTAATACAGGAAAGAGAAAACCAGCGGATGAAGAAACGACCAGCAAGAAAAAGATGAGAGGGAAAAGACTCTATTGTATATGCCAAAAGCCCTATACAGGTGATCCAATGGTACAATGTGACAAGTGCTCTGATTGGTAAGAAATATAAGAGAGTGTTCGTAGCATATGTGTATACTCATGGATGTTATAGGTTTCACTGTGCATGTGTGGATCTGGACCCGGATGAAGCCGACGACATTGATACTTGGATGTGTAATGGATGTACCGAGAAAGGTGGCAATGAAAAAGCAGGTATGTGGTTTATTTCGTTTATGCTATGTATGTCTGGCATGCAATTCGGATACGGGGGGTGTACACAGTGATACGATAATAGTCAAGATGGGGTTGGTTGGGGGTTGTTACCTTTGTTTTCGTTATATCCCAGTGTTAGAGTCCATTTACCCTTTCCGTAAACCTGAATACAGAAACTGTATCTCTACTCTTCCCCTTAATGTCTTTCACAAAAGAGAGGAAACATGTTTGTGTCCTTTGTTATCGTCTTTCTTGTCTTATAATCAATCCACTCTTATATGGATGGATCAAGGGGTGTCACTTATATTGTATGCTGTATTATCAAATGTCACTTGCCGATATGCTGCCGAGACATGTATACACCGCAACATGTATATGAACTCTAGGAGCTCACATATGCTATCATTTGTTCTAGAAACAGCCACGGCTACTACCGTTAACAAGGAACCAACCCCGGAAGCTGCACCCAAATCACCACCAGTGATCAAAAAGGTAAATGATAATATATTTCATGGATGATAAAGATACTAACTATAACAATTCATATAGACATATGGCACACGACAAGCTAAATCGAGAACATGTCTTTTACCATCATGCAAGAATGTTACACGAGAAGATTCCTATTGTAGCGATAAATGCGCGGCACAGGATGCTCTTCGACGAGCTGGTGATTCAGAATATGTACCCAATCGTCGTTCACCATCACCATCCCCTGAAAGACGTACCAAGGCAGCACCTGAAAAGAAAAAAGTTCAACAACAACAGCAGCAGCAACCTACACGACAAAGTCCACCCAAAGAGCAAACACCACCTGATGATGATCCTATTCGTAAAAATGTAGTCAAGAATATGACAACCATCCTCAAATCAATCATTACCTTTGCAGTGGAAAAGAATCCCAAACTCTTTGACAAGGAAGCCACTATGGCTGCGCCAAGCAGTGAGAATGACAACACTACGACAACACCTTCAACAGATGAGGATGCAGAGAAACGAGCAGCGACTATTGCGCAAGAGATTGAGGATCAAATGTTCGAACAACTTGCAGAACCTGGCAAGAACAATGAACGACATTGTGGTAGTCAATACAAGAACAAGTTCCGATCTTTGTTGCATAATCTAAAGGACAAGAGTAATCAAGCTTTCCAAATGCGTGTGATTACTGGAGAATTATCGCCCAAGAATTTAGTTGCCATGTCAGCTAAAGATATGGCGAATCCAGAGCTTAGATCCATGTCAGAATCGATGATTCAAGAAAGTATCAAGAATTCAGTATTGAAAGTGTCCAATATGCCATTCATCAAAAAAACACACAAGGGTGATATTATCATGGTGGATAATACGAAACGTGATGATCGGGATGAAGATGATAATTTACGTGTTTCTACATATCGATCTCGTCAAGATTCTGCTAGTGCATTGGCAGATGGTACTGAAAGTCGTCGTTCAAGCATGAGCACCAATACAACAGGAGCAGCAACAACACCGACATCTTATGTACCAGAGACACCCACATCACGACAACATCATTTCGATAATTTCTTCCCTGAAGTAATGGAGGAAGATGATGAAAACAACTCGGGAGAAGCTGCATCAGCCAAGAAACGACGCATTGAAGAATTGCTCGAAGAAGAGAATTATGTTCCTGAATCATACAGTGATCATGAAGAGGATCACGAAAAGAAAGAGGAACCAGCAGCAACAGTATCTAACAATAAGAATGATCAACAATTGCTACCATCCATTTGGCAAGGACGTGTCAATATGCCCCAAGTAGCCGAGTTTAATGCATCAGCACGTCAAATCGGTGGTCGAACATTATCAACGGATGAATGGAGTGAAGTGTTATCACCTACAATGTGGATTGAAGGAAGGATACCCGAGGATCGAGTTGTGAATTATGTTACCCAGACTCAATATTCTACTAGTCGTGAGATTGTACTATTGGAGATTGAAGCAAGTACTCAAGGTGATCAGCAACTCGATACATTATTGCGCTACTTTGATAGTCGTAAACGATACGGTGTTGTTGGCCATAACAAGACCAAGATCAAGGACTTTTATCTTGTACCACTTTTCAAGGTGCAGCAACTACCTGACTTTTTATACGTTGTACGTATCGAGGAAACCAAACGTGTTGCCGACATGTTTTTAGGCGTGCTTGTTCTTCAAAAGCAACGTGATCCAGTTCCACGTCAACAAGTACCAGCTCAAGTACCTGCTGCTGCTGCTGCTGTAACCCAGGCACCATTATCATCTTTTCGTCCCCAATTTCATCAGGCACAAGCATCCACTATGCCTTATCAACCTGAAGCACCAGCATTAGATTCTAGGCCACCTCCTTTCCGTTTACAACATCCACCATCTTCATCCATGCCTCCTCCTCCTCATTATCGTCCTCCCACTTTTAACAACAATAATAATACGCCACCATCATCATCATCACCTTTTCATCCTCATCCATCCCATTATCATTCTCAAGAAAGAACACAAGCACCACCACCACCAAGAATGCCTTCTTATCGTCCTCATTATGGTCAGGGACAACAACAACAACAACAACAACATCGTTATCATGCTCAACGTCATCCATTCTATTGATCTTTCTTTACTACTTGTACATGTCTCATTTTCACCTCGTCGTAGTTAGTTTGTAACACATATCCCCCCTTCAAATAAACATATTCTTTCTCTTTTTCTCATTTGCATTCAACTCGATTTAATCTTGTACGACAATGCATTCAATGTAGGACTTTAGAGCGCGGGAAAATTGAGTTTTCGGGTTGACATTTCCACTATCGTTCCTGGGGTCGGTTCCTTTGTTCTTTTCTTTCTCTCATTGTTATTTCAGTAGTCATGGCTGTCGATTTGAGCAAGTATCCCAATGAACTATTCACAATGGTCCACTCATGTCGCGTGTGTTTTTGTTTTAGGCAAGCCCCGTTATCCTCAGTCAACCTACTTGGGTCGTTTTCGTCATTTCGTCGATGTGACTGATGTCAGGTAGGAAAAGAGACAAAGCGTACATTGGTATCTTGGGTATTCATCGCGTGATATTCGTATGATAGGACACTCTTTGCATCGAACAAGCAGTTGGAGGAAGCCAAAAAGTTGCTGAATGACTACAAGCAAAACCCACAAATGAACGTGGATGCTGAGCGTCTTTGGGGAGCCAAGAAAGGTAAAAACGAAGTATGGAAGTCATCATGTGGTATTAAACAGTGGTTGAATAGTGGTGGATTCGACATTACATCCTGACACTGGTGAAAAGATCTTGTTGCCTTTCCGCATGTCATCATTTGTACCCACCAACATGATTCTCGTGGCAGGCATGTTGACACCTAATCCTTCGGTAAGTGTAGTGTGTTGGGTGTGTGTTGTGATAAGGACACTTATTTGAGTTGTGAATCATATTAGATCAAAAACATCATCTTTTGGCAATGGGCCAATCAAAGCGTCAACGTTGCATTCAACTCGGCTAATGCCAACAAATCCACACCATTGAATATCCAAGAAACTGCATGTAAAGTATATCATGTTTTATATTCATCACAACATTACTCATCTCTATTTCATCAGTGGCCTATGCTTCGGCTGTGACGACTTCATGTGCATTGGCTGTGGGTTTAACACAATCTGTACCGCGTTTACGTATCGCTGATACCACCAAGCGTATCTTGATGAAGCTTGTTCCTTTTACAGCCGTTGCTACAGCTGGTACTGTTAATGTGTTCTTGATGCGTGGCAAGGAAATCACCAATGGTATCGACGTATACACTGAGGACAATGAAAAGGTTGGCAAATCCAAAAAGGCTGGTCTTGCTGCTGTGTCACAGGTAAATGAAAAAACAATCACATTTGGATGGATGCTCATTGTATTTTATTATTAGGTGGCCATCTCTCGTGTGCTAACAAACGCACCTGCTCTTGTGATTCCTCCTCTTGCATTGGATCGATTAAAGCAAACCGAGTTTGTGAAGGCACGACCTAAACTTGTGATGCCTTTGAATTTCGGTAAGCGGACAAAGTGCTCTCAACAACATGATTTACTCATTTCTATCTCATACAGGTTTGATTGCATTCTGCATGTTTACAGCGTTGCCTGCAGCTATTGCCGTGTTCCCCCAAATTTCATCCTTGGAAACATCTGCCATGGAGCCTGAATTCCAAAACCTTACCGATAGCAATGGCAAGCCTATCACTAGACTGTACTATAATAAAGGATTGTAAGGGGACGATAGATATTCTCCAGATTAGACACTATTCCATAGATGGTTCTTTGATAAACATATAGTCATTGTGTATTTGATTGTTTACAGTAGGATCGTCATTGTCTTTTTAATAAGGATAGCGATAGGGATAGGGATTAAACTAGCGGATGATTGTGTGTAATGTGAATAGACCACAGCAGCTCTTTGTAAGCATAGGAAATGGATTTTAAAGACGCAGACACCCCTTGGACTAGCATAATGAACCAGGCTACTGCTATACCATTCTCCAGCCTGAGAATATCCATCATGTACGAGAACCTTCTTGGTGACTGGGTATTGGGTGGTATCGGATCAAATAATACAGTCGAGATATACTACATAATACGACACCCATGTGGCACATTCACTTTATCAAATCACTCGCACTACTGTATCACATATTGTCAACATGAAATAAATAAATTGTATTGTGGATAATGGTGAACACCATGTAGAATAACAATCTTGCAGCCACTACAGAAAATTGCATGTGATCCCATAAAGACCCCAGAATCGGGGCAAGTGGTACTTTACCATCAGTGCATTGTGCAACCATCCGGGTTCTGTAAGCGATGGTTGCGTTTCAGTGGACATTGCTCCATCTCGTGTGACAGTTGCTACAGTGCATGAGCTTTTGGGACTCCCCACCAAAATGCGAGCGGTCCCCAGGAACCGTAGTGCTTTGTTTCTTTTTCTCTCTCTTTTATTTTTCAACCATGGTCTCCACTGCAAAGAAAGCCGACGTTTGGGATTCAAAGACACAAACTTTCCATGGTGGACAAGAACATCGATTCTTGGATAACTTTATTGAAGATTTCAGTGTTACTACCAACTATATGGGTACTCCCATCAAGGCACTTGAAGCTGCAAAGGAAGCTGTAAGTATATAAAATCAATAATATCCGTGGTCGCATTGGCTTACATTGGGATTGACAAGATGGTTGACATTCACCACTACCCTGCTGCCAATCAAGAACCAGCCAAGACCAGCCTTGCTCAATTCCTTTGGCCAAGTGATTATGCAGAGCATCATCCGCGTTTGCTCATGGGCAACGGTGCATCCGAGTTGATTGATTTGGTGGTACGTAAAACACTTCAAGAACGTCAAGCACAAGGTGTGAGCAAGCCAACATGGAAGGGTGGACCATGGAATGTACAGGCAAGTTGTTGCTATCGTATTGTTATGATCTCGTGTGGCTGACATTTTGAATTCTAGTATCAAGAATATCAACGAAGCGCACAGACCAATGGATTTGAGATTCTGGCACCTCGTTCAACAGACCGTGTCGATCTCTTGTGTATTGTCAACCCATGCAATCCTACGGGTGATTACTTTGATCTTGCTAGTCTTCAAGAACATATTCGTAACAATGTGTTGCCAGGTGGTGCTGTGATTGTTGGTAAGTGGATTCAAATGAAAGAATAAGAGATCAAATCATTGATGATGGCATAGATGAATCTATGCAACCATGGTTATCACGTGAATTCCGATCCGATTCATTGATCACGGCACATGCATTTGTCAAGGAAATGTGGGAACAGCATCAAGTGGGTGTGCATTTGATGCATTCGTGGACCAAGATTTGGTGTTGCACTGGTTTACGTGTTGGATCCGTTGTATGTCCTACTACTGGTCATTGTGAAGCACTACGCAAGATTCAAGTGCCATGGTCTGTCAATGGTCCTGCACTCAAGTTTGTCGAGGAGGTGGTCAAGGACACGGACTTTTTGGAGGAGACATGGGACAACACACCCCGTTTACGTGAACATGTCATTGAACAACTCAAGGCTCTTGGTCATTCTGAATGGGTTTATCATGGCAAATCTTTCCTTAGTTGGGTATGGATTGATATGCGTTCTGAAAGCGTGGCTGAAAAGGCTGTGGAATTGGCTCGAGCAGCTGGTGTTCCTGTTCGCAGTGGTAAACCTGGTTATGCTTGCCCTACATTTGTGCGCATTGCTGTGCGTAAGGAACAAGAAGCTTCTCATCTTATCAATGCCTGGAAGGCTCTGTAGAGAAAAATGTGTACACAATCCATCATTATTCATGCAAAACATGTACATATACCACCTTTTGTAATCCCTCACTTAGAATAAAAAAAAGTTATCGTTTGTGTGTAGTACTGTTAGATAAATGCAACAGGAGAATATGAGAATACACTTTAGGAGGCAAGAATGTATGTATGAAATGTGGCTTTCCCTTTACAATGATGGCGTTGTCCTGATTATCATGAACAATAAGGGGACATGATGTTTTTTGTAGAATCATGGTTACTCCTAATATTGACATAAAAGAATGCAATAATGTATATGTGTTGAATATCGTAATCACTTCGGATGGAAGCTCAAACATGGACAAGTAATGTCATCTAAATGTTGTCCAATAAGGGGATCAAACGACGCTACCGAGCACGTCTTTTAACCATATATTCACCAAATTGGATAGGGGGCACGCATGAATACATTTCATAGAATGAAAGATACACTTGAAAGAGCCATGCACCCTTGCAGTTAATGATGTCTCTTTGTATATTCTGACGACAATGGTAACCATTATTCTCTTGTTTTTGTTATATATTAACTGAACTTTTTATTGCATTGGGATACATGCTTATCAACTGACATTCAATGATGCTGGTGTTACTGGTGGTGTTGGTGCTATTGAATTTATGCAATGCCGCCGTTATTCTCAGAAAGAGGGAGTCTCTTGATTCTTTACCAGGAACACAATACGATGGCATTGGCACATATTATAACACTGGGGTGGGCTCATGTGGCAAGAAGGATACCAATGACGAGCTAGTTGTCGCGATCAACAAAGCACAAATGGGCAACGGTATAGTTATTCAACCAGCAACAAAGTATTTGGTACTCATTCGACTTTCACCATAGGACCTAATCCCAACGCCAATCCACATTGTGGCAAATATGTATTTATCGAAGGAACCGATGGAGAAACAAAAGCAAAGATAGAAGATACATGTCCAACTTGTGATAGTGGTAAGTATGAGCATCCAATAGTAGTAAGCAGTGACTGATATATCGTTTCTAGGTAGTTTGGATTTATCTCCCACAGGTAATGGATGGTGTAATATATAAAAGAGACAAGTTTACTAATGCAGTGATGATAGTATTTCGAGCAGTATGTGGCGATGAGAGCAAGGGAAAATGTGATATTCATTGGAAGTTTACATAAGGTAGTATCTATATTCTCTCTCCCCTCTCTCTCTCTCACTCGATAACATTCTTCCCCGAACATCTTGTACCCCTTCTTCCACACAGTTCAGCATCCACAGTCCACACCATCTTTTTTTTACCCTTTCTTTTCTTTTTACTTTTTTTCCTCTTTCTTATTCTCTTCTTGCATACATTCCCCTATTCCATTCAATGCCAGCATCCATGCGATACGCCGATAAACTCGAGGCAGAACTATTTCACGAGGTTAAACCATCCCTTGTCGAAAAACTACTGGGTCATACACGTGGACGTAAACGTTGGGATCGAACACGAACAAGAATTGTACCTGATGATGATAAGGATGAGGATGATCCATTATGGGACTCGGATGAAGAGGAACAAGAAGAGTTGGATGACAACAAACGACAAAAGCAAAAACAACAAATGATGATGCAACAAGGAGAAACCAACTATTCAGATGATATACAAGCAGTATACATGACTACAATACGCAAACTTAGACAACCAATACAGGATTTGAGAATTCATACAGCTTTGGCGAATGTGTATCACAAGAGTAAACCTTTGGCAATATCCATTGCTCCTCCACACCATCAGTTTTATTTGACACCCAACTTTCCACATATGCTTCTCGATTACAGCAAACAACAACAGTTGATTCAACGTAGACCATCATGCAGATATCTGATGATGCTTCTCGAAACACCGACACATCTCGTGCGTCAAGATCAGCATCCAATCTTTCAAGCATTGTGTAGGCGTCGTCGATCCTTTGCAGATACGAATGTTGTCATGACAGCAACAACAACATCATGTCATTCAGCTACCACTACACCTGGTAAACGGTTGAGGAGTCTTTCAGCTTGGAGTCAAAGAGTAATGAGACGAGATAAACAATCATCATCCAATGTGATATTAGTGGAAAGTTTGGTACAACCACAACAACGAAAGAGGGAATTACAATGGCATTCCATGGAAGCAGCAGCAGCAGCAGCAAGAATAATCATGGAGCACCATCATCATCAACAAGTTGGCTTTTCTTCGGTTCCACTTCGGCAAGGTTGGTACCGTCACCTACAACCACCACCACCAGATGATGACCAGGATGAGATCCCATTAGGACTACTCCGAAAACGAACGTGAAAAACATTGTTATCATGACCATGTAGATACACCTATTGCAATTTCATGTATAAAAAGTAACATAATACACACACACACTATATTCGAGATATGCTCAAGAGGGGCGGGGATTGGGCGTTGAAAGGGGAAAGAAAGGAGCACACCAAGGGGGGATAAAAAAAGTGAGGGGTTGAGTGAATGAGAGATATATGCAAATTTAGGGTTGCTGCTGTTCAGCTGTCAATGGGGTGCTTTGTTGTTGTTTTTACGTTGGACCGAGTATGTCCGGAACCAGCACCCGTTTCAAAAGCATGACCGAAGCTGGGGAACCGGTTCCCAGGAAACTTGCCATCACCCTCATCACACGGACCCGCCCGTGTTTTTCACTTGCATCTCATTGTTTACTTTGATAGAGTTTTTGGTCAAGTTCTCAAAAAAGCAGTATCGGTTCTTGCAAATCAGTCCATTCTTCTTTCTTTTTTATTTCTCGCTTGCTGGCAACTCCATCCCTTCATATTCATTCCTCCCACCATTATCTATTTCACTTGCACATTATCATGTATGCCAATAACAACAACCTTGTACACTACAAAGGTGGTGTTCATCCAAACAAAAAACCCGAGTTATACAAGACTGAGATGTGTCGCAACTGGAATGAAATAGGTCATTGCAGGTAAGAAAAAACAAGAGAAAGAAAAAGCTTCTTCCCGAGGATGGATGTGTTTTTCTCCCGGAGAATATTTAAAAAAGTGACAACTTAATGTACCTTTTGAAACAGATATGGTAGAAAGTGTCGATTTGCACATGGCGAGCATGAATTACGAACGATACAAAGGCATGCTCGATACAAGACTGAAATCTGCCGAACATATCACAGGACAGGTACCTGTTTGTATGGTGTACGATGCACATTTATCCATGATGAGCAACGCTCTTCCCCATCAGGTGCAGAGAAAAGCTTGATGCATCCAACTAGCAGCAACAGCAGTAATGCTAGCGACATTGAATCCTCATCCTCTTATACATCTTCCAGCAATACAACATCCTCGGTTGAACGACTTGAATCCATGTTTGATCATGATGCTGCTTTTTATTATGACACCATGGGCACTTTTCCTTTACCAAAAAAAGAACGACGTTTGGCTGCATTCTCATCTATTTGTTCATCGACACCTTCTACAAACAATCCTTCGGCATCTTCCCTTAACATAATGGGTGGTGATGGTAGCACCGATTTGTGGTCATTGTCGTCTTCTGTAACACAACAACATCGGCAGCAACAACATTCATATACCTCCTCTTCATTGTCTTCATCACCAGCATTTCGTTCAATCCATGGTTTTCACAGTGCTCCTAATTTGGCCTGGTAATCATCATTACAGCAATTCCATAACTACACGAACCATTGTATATCACATACACACACACGCACATTTATACACCATTATGCATCAAACCACACACACTGCCTTGTTATTTCTCTTGTATCTACTCTTACATCTTGTGTTGTTGCAGAATATCAATGTGACATTTTGTTTTTATCACGATAAAATGGGTAATCTTTGTTTCATAAAGACAACGTATCGTCATTTCCTCATAATGGTATAGAGTATGCTATAACAAGCGAGAACATCATCACTGAAACAATATCGCATATGCATGTCCCTGATTGACCTGCACTTAACACACAAAATGTGGTGGTGGGCACCGTGCATGCATTTGTGGGTACTCTCCTCCCCCAAATATTGGTCGTTCATGCAATCCAGCAACAGCAGTATCCAAAAAAGGCATAAAGGTTACTCAAATAAGCGGTGGATCTCAACACAAAGAAATTGGATCGATTGATAACACTATCTTTGATATTATTAAACATACGAGTTTATCGAGTCATAACCAAAAATGGTTCATATATAACAGAAAAGCTAACTTCTTTATTAGTGAGCAATGTACAAAAAGTGTTCTATTTTGTATATATATATACATGATATATAGGCACCGTTTAGATGAATGGTGCCCAGCCTATAAAGATGAAAAGAAAACATCAGCAACCAATTATGATTGAAAACTTGATATCCACATACCAACAAACATTTGAGCGAGTCTGGTATTATCAGTAGCTTCGGATATAAGCATTTGAACTTGTTCGTTGATGCTCATCCCATGAGGAATCTTGTCATTGACGCCATTGATTTTTTGGCTGATTTCATTCATCTTCTTTTTTGCTTCCGCCTACAAGTTATCTGCATAAGCACACCAAAAATAGCATGGTTGCATCACTATGATTACCTGGATATTATGCTTGCGTTTCCATTCCACGATTGGGTCATAAAGAAGCGTCTCGAACACAGAGAGTAATTGGATCTTGTTGTGTCGAAGCACACAAAGAGTAACTTCACATGTCTTGCGGAACATGCCTATATCTCGATTAGTGGTCATGCACATCATGATCTTGTTTCATTATATTACCTTCATAGCCCAATAATCCCATACCATCCACCAGATTCTGCGTCAATCGGAAAGGTACAATCTCAGGGACATTGAGCTGCTGGCCCTTGTCGAACAACATATTGACATCCACATGCACACAATCACCGTTGCTCGAGTCAAAGAGAATATTTTCAGCATGACGATCGCCCAAACTATAAAGATATACAGATGAATGAGGTGATATGAGATTATAAAGGAGGTTTTCTTACCCAAGTATATAGCCGACGATCGACATGACAGCTAATGTTTTGATGTAGCGACAACGACTTGCAAACCATTGATTTGGATCAGGAAATACGTGAAGAAACCATCGATGGAATACGGGTGGACATCTATAGAATATAAATGAGTCATTGCAAACTCGCATCCATCGCTCAATAAAACTCACTTTGGAAGAAGAATCTCGACAAAGGCTTTGCATTTGGCTTCAACAGTGGTCGCACTTTCAAGTTGATGCTTTGCTAGGTATTGTAGTCGCTAACAAAGAATAAAGGTCATTATTGTATCATCCAGATGTAATCCCATACATCCACTTACTCTGATATCAATGCCATCTTTCGCCATCATGGAACCAACAGCGACCTTGAGTGGTGAAAGATTGCTGATCCATTCAATCAAACCCCATTGCTCGCCCAGTGGTATAACACCAAATGTGCGAATATCTATTAGGGAGAATGTTCAATATGCATGCGTGATGGTTGATCATGTCAAACTTACACAGAGCACGCTGACGTGCATCTGAATCATGGCGCAGAAATCGGTTGATCATGTGGCTGAATTCCATCAATCTTGCATCCTTTCGTAAATCATCTTGAGTTTTGCAGAGGAACGTGTATGTCTTTCCATCAGTGCCAATCAACGATAGCTTTTTGGGCCTTTGCATAGAACGCATGACATCGATTCGATCAACAAAACCTACATTCAATAATATTAGCATCTGGGCACGAAAGAAAAAAAGCATTTGTGTTTATACCATCAATACGAGGCAAGTCTTCCGCATAAGGATTATAATCTTCTGTTTCAATGGATTCGGGTAGTGCTGGTATCATGGCCTTTTGTGTTGGAATGCAGATTTCTAAATTGCGCATCTTGGCCAACTTTGGGAAATTCTTGATGCTGATCCTATCAAAGTCTCTCCCAGAATCGTGAAAGGCAAGCTCCTTGAAGGGGACCATGAAATCATGTGCATGCTATGGAAAATGATATTGAGTGACTAATGTATCAGAAACGCATTTGTATCATACCCGAATAATGGTAGGAATTTTGGAACCCGGTTTATACATGGTCTATAGCAACGAAAAAAGTCAGCATCTCTTCCATGTGGATAGACCCGATGATACTTACACTCGCTTTAGAGATAATCATGCTCGCTCTACCACGCATATTCTCATTGGGTGATTCTTGAGGTGGCTGCAATGCCCAAATCGTTGTACTTGGATATGCTGTAAACACCTTTGAAATGATGCTCACCAGAATCTCACCGGTATCGGTTCTCTCATGCGATAAGCGTGATACAAGGCGAGGTAAAACAAGACAAAACTATATAGCAACAAGATTGAACGATCCTGTGAAAACCATCTTTGAATGTATCCTTTCCTTACCTTATATGCCTCGATACGTGGTATTCTCTCTCGCAAGTATCCAATGATGGCGTTGTAGAAATTCATCACATCTTTATGGAATCTGAATTCTTGCCTAAGGAGTTTGGTAAACATTAGCACTGGCTTTTATAGCACCTGAAACCAACTTACTGAGTATCCGAGATTGAAGCAGCAGCAGCAAACTGCATCCAGATTGATAGGATACGAGGCATTACGTGGTAGAAATATTTGGACCCCGTGCTTAATGCTTCCAGATAGTACTTGACGGCATAATTGCATAATCGGAAGCTATTGTTTGTAATCAGTGACATGCATTATGCCTGGTCAGTGCGTAATTGTACTTACTCTCGTTGTTGCATCTCAGCTATCTCGATCCCTTTCATGCATTTTTCATAGAATCGTGCAATCGAATAATAAAGCTTTTCCCATCTATAATACAAAAGTTGATTAGCAAAATGAATACACCAGACATTTAAGTTGAAGAGAATACTTGCTTTGGATCTAATTCAAGAGCCTTTCTGTGAGCAGCCAGTTGTGTCCTCTTGTCACTGGTGGTAGCTTCCATGTATGTGGCGAGTAATAGAGTTGCCTATATGTGGTGCATGTAAGCATAAACTGCATTGTGAATTGCATTCTCTCTATCCTATGGTACTTGCTTTGGCATCCAGGTGATCTTGTGATTGTAAATAACGGATTGCTTTTCCATTTTCCTCGTTTCCAAAGTACCACTTTGCATGCTCCATATATGCATGAGGTGCCCCAAGAGTTTCTGCATGTGCTATTGCCTTGAGTGCCGTTGTATAATCATCTGCCTTACGTGCTGTTTTTGCCAACTTGAGCCAAATGCTACCATCATCTAGTACCAGTTGCTTGCCGATCTCGGGAGTTCTAAACGCAATCTTTAGCTACAGCACTCTGCTTGCATAAATAACGTATTTACCTTAATCCAAAAAGGATGGTTTGTCGCAATTCCAATATCGGACGACGAGTGGCATAAGAAGGTGAAAGGAGAAGGAATTGCTTCTTCCATGTATCTCTTAGCTCGTTGATGGGTTCAGGTGACTCTTCATGTTGAGCCTTTTCCCAAGCGATCTGGCTTTGTTCCAATTCATGCAGCATTTGGAGTCGTAAGATAAGATCATGTGAATGAGGAAATGATTCTTTGCTGGTGGTGGCAAGTTGTTCCATTAAATCTTTGCGAGCATTGCTGATATCACTTAGAGCCGCTAAATTGTCACCACGACGGATATTGGCTATCGCACTTGATAAGAAGGAATCAAAGGATCGTTCCATGGGTAGACTTGTGGCCATATCAAGCATATCCCAATCTCCTGTTTTCCATGCAGCTTCCGCTCTATAAGCGTTAATCCTTGGGAACCAATCTTGATGTGTTTGCAATAGCTTGGTGGCTGCTCCCAACATACCAACTATGAAATTGTCATCATCAATAAACCAGACCACGTTTCTATTGATGAATACTTACTGTGATCACCACTTTGTCTCTGACAGTTGAAATAACCTGAGAGTAACTGGCTGTCATAGGGATTCCTTTCCAGTGCATGCGTATAGCACACTTTTGCGTGTTCCCAATCACCCCTCGATTCAAATTGAAGGATCTCCTCTTCTACGCTCAAGTTTCTCTGGAACAACATAAAGATAGCAGCCATGCCATCCTTTTCTTCCATGTGTGCATACACTTGGCGAAGAAATTCAATCACTTCGGATGTGGTAGGTTGATTATTCTTGACATGCAGCTCCAGATGCATCAATGCTTGTGCATACGCTTTTGATCGAAACGATGCCATAGCCATTTTGCCGTTGGGAATACTGTCAAGGAACTTGTGGACACGTCTAATCTCACTCGTGTTGCTGCTGGTCAATGCATTTTCTTGTGCGTGACGCAACCATCGACGACAATGACCTGTAATCATGACAACAACCTACATGTATATTTGTTCATGTTAATGTATATCCATTTGCCATATTGATTTGTGTACCTGTAAGGATGCACGTTGCATTTGTTCACTCCAAGGTCTTGATTGCTCTTCATGATGCTCAAGTACACCAATGATTTCCTCCCGAATATCCTTCCGATCTTTATCCGATCCAGATAGCAACACATGAAGAACGATATGTGGCAGTAGTGTTAATGCAAGACCTAGATTGCCTTGTACGACAGGGAAGCAATGGGTGAAAATAGGTCGTACTGTTTCATCGGATGTTTCAACCAGTCGATATAACCATCGCTTGATCCATTCGCTATAGCTCTCAGCTGAAAGATAAATCGGGTAATCTGGTACAACCATCTCCCATTTGCTTTGGAAAGACGAACGAAGCAAAGGTGTCAACAGCGATTGTGTAGCGGATGGGAGCTTGTTCCACCGAGATTGGATTGTTGCACTGTTATGGATACTATCAGGTGTGAATCCAGCTTGTTGAAGTTCCATTTGAATAGCATATTGAATGTATTGCTGAACCAATTCATTGCCTGTAGAATGAAATGCTGGTATCAAGTGTTTGGTGATTAATTCGCAAATGAATTCTCGGTTCTCGTCTTTGTTCTTAAAGTTGCGCAAGATGGGTCTATTCTCTTCTGGGATTTTTGCATCCACTTGTGTTGGATCTGTTGCACCCAAGATGCCCAAGCATTCAGCTGTCAGCCGTTGTAATTCGGCATGATCGAAACTCTTGCGTGCCAGATTCAATAGTGCTGTATATAGCAAGGATCGATTGTCCACCATAACCAGATGCATATTGCCATACAATTCCAATAGCCGTAATAATTCTTGAGCTGCTGATAACATGTCCAAGATATCGTCACTTTGTGTTCGTTCCGCAATACTGGCTAGTTCATCGTTCAGATCGGTTGAAAGTCGCTTCTTATCCAAGAGTAATCGTAAATCATGCAGTTCTTCAAATTCAGGTACGTCGGGTAATCCTTCGGGTAATCCTTTGCTGGAAGTGCATTCGTTGATAGCATTTACAAGAAACTCGCCAATACGTTTTCTGATATCAGAAGAGCAATGGGGAAAGATAACCAATGAACCTTGGATGATTGCACTGATACGGCGAAATAGTTCGTCATGTGATAGTTGTTCAGTGTACGTTTTCCATAACATAAAGGCTTCGTTTTGCATGTTTGGTAGTTCACCCACTGTTTGGATGATAGCAGTGGCCTAATAAAAGATATACGTTAGCATGAATGCTGCCTTATTTCAACACATGTATATATACTATTGTACCTGGTGTGCTTGTGAAGCAATGGCGGAACCCATAATGCGGATAATGCAGTTGAATGACGCCAGTGCTGACGGGTTTTGCACACACTTGTATGGATCACGTTTTTCAGATATGAATGCAGCAATCTTGTGTGAAATACCAAGGAAGAATTGTGATAAAAGATCACCCAGTGATGTGGTAGCAGGAAGTTTGAGCCATTGCATAACTGTTTGCAAAGCTTGTTGTGCCTGAATCATGGATGCAGTTAGTTTTTCTTTCTCACACACATGGGTGGACAACATTAAAATACCTTGTCCATCTTTCCAGGTACACCTAATTCCATTGCAAGTAATGTGATGACTTTGTTTTGTCGTGTTGAAAGAAGCTCTTGTGGTGCATCGTCCGATAAGAAGATATCTCGCATTTGATCAAATCCTCTCTCAGCAAAGACCTGGTCATCCGCCATAAGAAATGCCACCAGGAGATGATGTGCGCCTTGCTCACAAAGTGATCGCACCGAAATGTCAAGCATGAACGCAAATGATTGTAGCTCTGTATTTCCTTGACTAGCACCAAGGAGATATGGGAGAATATATCTCATGTTTCGTCTCAAATAGTTGATCGGTTCAAGGCTGTGCATCTCCGCTAGTTTCGCAATAATGTTGTCATCTTTTGAGATGCAAGACGCAGCATACTCGGCAAGCATCTTGCTTTGGGTCGGATCCAATTTGTGGGCTCCAATCATATTCACAATGGCAAATACCTAAAAGTCAACCCTATGTATCAGAATCACTTGTAACGAATAAACTTGATCGCACATACCTCTTTTGATTTCCTTTCTAATTCGTCATCTGACGCCATCATTGCACTTGACAGGGTCTCCTTAAACATACGCTTCAGCCATTGATATTTCATATGCTCATCTGTATCCAATCCACGATCGTTCTCTTGTTGTCCAAAGCCATCCACACTATTCATCCTTATCAGTCAATGCACATGTGGACATATCTGTTGCACAAGTCGTACTTTGCACTTTCTTCCGTATCCATAAGCTCAGATTCATCCAGACGCAATCGTTTCGACACATGTAGCTATTAGCATATATTTAGTATTGGAAGTTTTTCAATGTTCGTATTGTGTATACTACATACCCCAATAGAGGAGTCATCGTCATCTACACTGCATTGTGCTATTCGATCCTCAATACCCTTCTCCAATATACTACTTGATCGATGCTTTTGTATTCCCTTCAGGTAGCTGTCGAACCAAGGTAATGACACATGATTATCGCATAACAAGACAGCTATCCGAAAAATAATGTCCTAGAGCAATGGATCAGCTTAGTTGTGAAAGAAGTCATATCCATATATACCTCGATATCGATTGATGGCTTTGATTTACTGTGCATTGCCAGTGTTTCGAGTGCGTTTGCCATTCCCACCACATCTACAAGCATCGTTGGAGGAAACAGGATGAGCCATGTCCGTATCGTTTGAGCAAGATCATGGAATAAGTGTTCGGGTATACTATGTGGAAAGTCAATATGAAAGATGGCTCTCTCATTCCAAGTAACTTACTCGATATTTGGAGTGGTAATAATACGTTTGATGGATTGAAGTAACACCAGAATATAATTTTCAGACTGAGAACCGCATGGATGGATAAGATTATTGGGAATGCATTTATGATACAGAGTGGCGGTGACCTATATAATAAACACCTATTCAGTAAACATGCACATTTACATAACATAGTAACCGGTACCTTGAGTAAATAAACAGCGGTGTGAGGTGATGCAGTCATGGCTAGGCTTGATACAGGTACAAGTTTTGACCAAATATTGGGGTATAAGGTTTGCATGTCATCAGGATCGCATTCGTGTACCATTTCCACAAGAGCACCCCATGCATTGACTATGAGATTAATGGCTGACGTACTGTTTTGGATAATTGTTCCCTTGAAGGCATCAATCTGTTATAGCATCATGGTAAATCATTATTCATCCTCATCATCATTGCATGTCATTCTTTGTATACCTCGTAGGGTGGTTTGCTGAGTCTCGCATGGAGTAGTTCTATCGGTTCAACAAGTGTTAATGCAATTAAAGGTCGATATTTGTTTACTTGTCATACCATTAATAATGCGGAGTAGTTTGAATGCGTGTTGCCGCCCACACAAGACACTCGACTTGCACACTTCCTTGAGAGCGATAGCAATAGCGTTGCTATAGTGATCGTGGGCATTGTAGATATGAGAAAGCGAATGTAGCAATAATTGAGGAATGATGCTGGAACAAAAGTTGGGATCCATGTCGAGATCTTGTCCTTCCTGCAAAGTGGCAGCAATTTCTAAATGGGAGTTTAGTGGTTGTGTGCAAGAAAGAATGGCAGTTGTTATGCAAGTTACCTCCAATATCCTCGCCATCGCTTATTTGTTGGTCGACAATTTGTTCCAGTCCCATTGTGTTCATTGTTCGGTGTTGGGGAGCTGTCAGGGCGGAAGATGCGTGGATGAAAGAAACGCGACCAGAAAAGAGACGCGTATAAATGCGACGCGTATTTTGATTCACCTCCATGATTGATTAACACAACCATAATATTCATCCATTGATAACTGCTTTATCATTAAACGATGTTCATTAAAGGGTCATGTTCATGTATTGGAGCTCAAAGTAATTATTCTGAATGGCTTGATTGACATGGTTCATTTTGATAATGTATATTGCTTGTCTATATTTGATATGAAGAAAAACGATGAAATAATGAAACCATGTATAAGGTTGATTGATGGGGATTGTTAACATAAAAACAATGAATGAATGAATGTGTTCATAAATGCGGTATGTCGCGGTGTTGGCACTATACGAAAAAAAGTTGTGCCAGCGGACGATACACTTCTTCCTTCGCGTTTACCACTCAACCCCCCTCCTCCTCCACACCCGATGGTACGGATCACCGAAGCCAACTTTGACAAGGAATATGAACGCATAAAACAAGACTCTGTCGAAGGCAATTGTATAATCTTTGTTGCTTCCGATGTCGATGCCATTTGTGCCTGTAAAATTTTCCAGGTACATTCCTCCATTCACCTTGTCCCACCACGCGATCTCTCTCTCATGGCATACATTATAGTTCGTGTTGAAAAGCGACCTTATACAACATAAACTTGTTCCTGTCTCTGGATATCAAGATCTCGAAAAAGCCAACCATGAGCTTGTTGCAAACGATCCCGAAGTACGTGTGTATTGTCTTTCTCTCTCTTATCAACCACTTGCTCACTATGATACTAGCTACGATCCATTGTCTTGATCAACTGTGGAGCGTCCATAGAGCTATTCGACTTTTTCCAAAAGAATGAAGACCTACGCATATACGTATTTGATAGTCATCGACCTATCGACCTTCACAACTGCCTTCCAGCAAACCAGAATGTGCGAGTTTTCGATGAAGATGCAGATACCGAGAGGATGGATCCATATATTGAAGCCTATGACGCATCGTTGGTAAGGGGAAAGTAATATTTTAAAATCCATAAAGAGATTAACAACAAGTATCTTAGCATGGTGATCCAAGCGATGATGATAGCATGTATGGATCAGATACTGATGAAGATGATGATTTGGATTCACGGCCACGACAACGGAGGCGACTTAATCAAGAAGGAGTGAGTATCTTCAAACGATACATTGATTTATGCTGATCCTTTTTATTAAGCATTCACGAGGTGAACAACGCCGGTTAAGGCAGCGACAAAGACGATTACTTGCAGATTACTATACTGGTGTCTATTATGGAAACTCTGTAGCTGGACAAATGTACACATTAGCAACACAATTGGCCAAGACAAACAATGAATTATTATGGCAAGTGTTAAGGATACTGCATGTAATGTGATTGTGCTCATTGTCTTTATATGTAGGTTGGCTATTATTGGAGTCACCGCACAATATATTTTCGAGCGCATCGATACCGATCAGTATATGAAATACGTTCAAGCGTTTAATGACAATGTGGCGTTATTCAACATGGTACCTGACGAGGAGAATATGCGTACAGGCGAAAACAGTATTCAGAAAGAAGAAGAGTACCGTTTCATGCTTTTTCGACATTGGAGCCTTTACGACAGCATGTATCACTCAGGCTATGTTGCAAGCAAATTAAGTGTATGGCGAGATTATGGACGCAGGCGTCTGAACAACATGTTTGCAAAGATGGGGTATGTAAGGTGTATGCTTATGTGCGTATGGATTGTGGCGATTAACATGATATTCTTGAATAGGTTTTCACTAGCACAATGTCAACAAGTATATACCCACATGGATTTGCAACTCAAAGATATGTTACGACACAAGATTGAAACGGTTGCACCTCTTTACGGCTTGACGGACATTTGCTTTCCAAGCTTTGCACGAACCTATGGTTGGAAACTACGATTCTCTGCCAGTGACGCAGTTTATGCACTTGCCACTTTGCTTGAAACCAGTCCATTAACTGCTACACGCCTTGGTGAAAATGTGAAATGGAACCAAGACGAGGATTGGGATGCTCTCGAAAATGAATCTGGTGACCATGGTGATAATACCGATCTAAGCAGTGTACGGCGGAAATGGTGGATGCGTAACTTTTATACAGCTTATGACGCTACCAACAAGTAAGAGAAGCATCATTCTTCTATGTGTAACAAGGATCTAATGGTATATGATAGCGTGGAAGGGTTACAACATGGCATTGATCTCTGCATGAAAATCCAGAAAGCAGTTGTACGTCAAGGCACGGCCATTCTTGATAAAAAGGCGAGCAAGGTGATCAAAAACTTTCGAGTGGTTATTATGAGAGATGGTCCCGATTTACCACTGTTTCAGCATCCTTTGACGCTCTCCAAACTGGCTCTCTTTCTAACAGATGCATACAGAGTAAGTTATACTGGTCATGAATGTTTGTGAGATCAAGGCTGATCATGTTTTATAGGAACATGCAAGTCGAAGTATGCCTTTTGTTATATCATCATTGGATGAAGAACATGATTCCTATTTGGTAGTTGCCAATACTGGTGCGCCCTCTTTTGGTGATATTCGAAAAAAGTACGTGGATGAATAATACAAATCGATAATGTTACTGACTCGATAATTAGCCCTTTTGGTCTCGCATTCCAGAAAGCAGCTAACAAGTCCAAAGCACGTATATCCTTTGACACCTTTGAGAATTCGGTACTGCAAATTCACAAGAATGATCTTGACCACTTTTTGGAGAACCTTTTTATTGGCGCATAATATACACCCACCTCATGCAATACACACGCACTCACACACACGCACACAAATAACATTAATTGAAATGCATTCACCCGCCCACCCACCAAACCTACTGCACATTAACACTTGGCATTAAAGAAAGATTCCCCCATTCAATATAATGTTTCGTTCATTGGTCGATTATCTAAAAACTTCTCAGATGACAGAAAGGGTTAAATGCAGGGTGAACCGAGATGCAGGCTAAAAATGCTATATCGGGAAAGGGATCTTGAATGTGCATAAATGAATATCAACTCTTTGGCTATAGGAATAGGCGTCTAATCCCAGGGATTGATGTTATCACTATTCACCATAAGCTTGGTGCATGATCCTCCTCGCTTCGCCTAAGGTTTTAACCTTGCTGACGTATTGTTCGCGTTCACATACAGCCATGTTCAATGATGAATGTGTGTACATGTGATTTTCAGTACCTTTGCTGCATGATTCTAAACATGGGAGGAACCAGCATCGGGGTGATTCTTGCATGATAGCAAGTGCATGTATCAAAATCATCTGCATGTGCAACGGATCATCTCGGAGGTGACACAGCAGCACTAGCTGCATATCCATAATCATTTATCCATCACTATGTCCTAATTCTTTTCTGTACATGATATTGTATTCAATGTCTTTATCATCCCCCCCTTTTACGCAATCAATGTTTCATATGGTACATGCATGAAAATGGAACCAATAATCTTTGGGGACTTGGAGCGGGGGAAATTGATGATTTCGCATATGTTGCAGATACAAAACTCAAACACATTCTTGGTATCATTCACAATACCTGGTCCTGGTTAAGCTAATACGTTGTGAGACGTACACTTGCTTCATTCTTTTCCGAAAGGTGGGTAAACAATAAAGACTCCTCTTAAAATATCTCTCTTTCTTAATGATGACTGTGTCCGTCACCTGTACTATCGCGTGTGAGCGAAAATAAATTGAAAGGATAATAGATTTGGAGCAACAAATGATGTGTAATGAGTGATACAAAGCTAGATGAAATGATTCGTCCATTTCCATAAATGATCAATGGTCAAGTGACCATTGTTCCCCACGGGGTTACACTTTTGATTATACAAGCAGAACCGGGAATAACTCTGATCCATCGTCATCGATAGCATTGCCTATTATTACTATGTAGGTCTCTCACTGGTACCGGAATGCTTCGGGGCTCAACCAATCATAGGTAATGTGGTACCCATGGTGAAAAGCTTATGAGCAATGCTAGGCCAATAAGAATAGCCGAAGGATCATTAGTGATACACATATGGTTTCTCAATGTAGTGTATGGTCAAAATGAGCCGAAAAGAAGTTGTGTGCTTATATATGCTATGGTGTGTGCTACAACCATTCTCGTTTGACAGCTATTGCTAAAGAGCTGTCATAAACCCATTCAGTGGGGTCCTTCCAGGACAGCATAATCGACCGCGGCTTGATTGCAGTTTTAGGAAAGCAGTGATGGGCTCATTGTTTCCCAAGCACGGTTCATATTTGCCCTCTTTAGATCTGTGTTGCCAACATGTCAAACATGTCACGCGATCCATGTTGGATCGACATTCTTTTCACTTTTGTGTTTTGGTGCTATAGCGACTTTTAACTGTTGAGCTCATTTCACTTATGCAACCTTGACCGTTACCATGATGGGGGAGATATAACTCTTTATATGCTCCGAAAATACCGTTCTTGCCGAAAATGGACATGTCACACCCTGCGATTGCCCCAAGTGCCTGAAGTTTAATCCTTCTCTTGAAACATTTTAAAAGGACTAAACCGATCAGTGGCTTCTTGCCCCAAAATATCTCTTTCTTTTTCTGTTTTCTTTTCCTCCCATCTCTATCAATATGACAGCCGATCAGGTTCCTGTTCATCCAGTTCCAGAGCGTTTGGCAAATGCCCAAGAATGCCCAAAGCCATTTGTTTCCTCATTGGAGCAATACCGCACTATGTGGCAAGAAAGTGTTGACCAGCCTGACAAGTTCTTTGGCAATGTAAGATCTACACCTTGTATTACATACAAACGATCGGCAATAACCGTATTTGAATATTATTAGCTTGCCAACGAGTTGCTTTCATGGTCCAAGCCTTTTGATACTGTCAAGCATGGTTCATTTGAAACTGGTGATGTTGCCTGGTTCCTTGGTGGTGAATTGAATGCGTCGTACAACTGTGTTGATCGCCATGCATACCAAAACCCAGACAAGATTGCTATCATCCATGAAGGTGATGAACCTGATCATGTGCGACACATTACTTATGGCGAGTTGTTGCGTGAAGTTAGCAAGATGGCTAATGTTCTCAAGAATATGGGTGTTCGTAAGGGTGATAATGTCGCTATCTATATGCCAATGATTCCCGAAGCTATCATTGCCATCCTTGCTTGTGCTCGTCTTGGCGCTCCTCATTCGGTTGTGTTTGCTGGTTTTTCCGCAGAATCATTGCGTGATCGTGTTGTTGATTGTTCAGCACGTGTTGTGATTACTTCTGATGAAGGCCGTCGTGGTGGTAAAAATATTGCTACTAAGCGTATTGTCGATGAAGCATTGGGTACTGCTCAAACACAAGTTGAGCACGTCATCGTCTATCGTCGCACTGGTTCACCAGTACCCTGGGTGGCTGGTCGTGATGTGTGGTGGGATGATGAGATGGCAAAGGTCCGCGCTGTTTGTGCTCCTGAACGCATGAGCGCAGAAGATCCTCTCTTTTTGCTTTATACATCTGGTTCCACTGGTGCTCCAAAGGGTATCTTGCATACCACTGGTGGTTATTTATTAGGTGCTGCTGCCACTGTCAAGTACATTTTTGATTACCATCAGGATGATATCTTTGCTTGTATGGCGGACATTGGCTGGGTCACTGGTCATTCCTACATTGTGTATGGTCCTTTGACATTGGGTGCTACCACGGTGTTATTTGAATCCACCCCAACGTACCCCAACCCATCGCGTTTCTGGGATCTTATTCAAAAGCACAAGATCACTCAATTCTATACTGCACCTACTGCTATTCGTGCTCTTCGTCGTCTTGGCGATGAATGGCTTCAAGGTTATGATCTCTCTTCTTTGCGTGTTATTGGTTCTGTTGGTGAGCCTATCAATCCTGAAGCTTGGGATTGGTATAATGAAAAGGTTGGCCAAAATCGTTGTGCTGTTGTAGACACCTACTGGCAAACCGAAACTGGTTCTATCATTGTATCTCCCCTTCCTGGTGCTACTCCTACTAAGCCTGGATCAGCTACTTTGCCCTTCTTTGGTATCAAGCCTATCATTCTTGACCCTACATCGGGTAAGGAAATCACCGAAGTTGATGAAACTGGTGTTCTTGCTGTCACACAACCTTGGCCATCTATGGCACGTACTGTATACAACAACCATTCCCGTTACCTTGATACTTATCTCAAGCCTTACCCTGGTTATTACTTCACTGGTGATGGTGCATCGCGTGATAAGGATGGCTATATTTGGGTTCGTGGTCGTGTAGATGGTAAGTCTTATTATAAATCTAGACCACCAAGATAGAGAATTAACGCATATCTATTTTAGATGTCATCAACGTATCCGGTCATCGTCTTTCTACTGCCGAAATTGAATCTGCCATGGTTGCTCATGAAGCTGTTGCTGAAGCTGCTGTCATTGGTGGCAATGATGATTTGACTGGTCAATGTATCCATGCCTTTGTTTCTGTGAAGCCCCATGTCGAAACAGCTGATGGTCTTGATAAGGAACTCAAGATTCAGGTTCGCTCTGTGATTGGACCATTCGCTACTCCTAAGGCTGTTTATATCATTTCCGATCATCCCAAGACTCGCTCTGGTAAGATCATGCGTCGTATTCTTCGCAAGATCGTCAACGGTGAGCAAGATCAACTTGGTGATATTTCTACTTTGGCCGATCCTTCTGTTGTTCAACAATTGATTGAGAAGGTTCATGGTACCAAGGCCTAAATCTATACACACATATCAAAATTTTTTAATCTTGCTTTTAATTCCTTTGTTCTCCCGAAGTTTCCCGCTCGATATACACAACTTGCCCTCACACTCACACTCACTCCCATCCACTAGCAGTAGATATCTCTCTTGTACACACATGCATACATGCACTGCTTTGCCCTTGTATCATACTCATAATGAGACTGTCGTTTTGAAACACAATTTGTTGGTATCGGATTATCTTGTTGGGTTATTGATTTGCTATGCTTTGTATTTAACTGGCTACTACTCATATTAAGTATGCCATTGCTCTCTTGTATTCTTTGTTCTAGAGCCTAGAGCTTATTTCATGGAACAATGTGCAGCCGAAATTAAAGAACGAACAATGGCACACACTATTTGGATCGGCAGTTTCACTTTACAAATATAGACTACCGATTGTAACTACAGCATTCATCAGCACTATACGTTGTCAGCAGAGATGTTAATCGGGTGTTCTACCTTGTGCTTTCACATTGAAAAGTGCTCTTCATTCAAGGGCACTGGTGCAACTTGGCTAGTGAAGAAGATCACAGTGTGATTGAAATGTTGTTCTTTAGGGATGGATCGGTGGTTATGGTAGCAGTAGCCGATGAATGAAACAGTATACACCTCTCCTTTTCCCTTATAAGAGTAGAACAATCCTTCAAATATCTTCGAAGACGCGCTTCGAAGACGCGTCATAAAACTTAAAGACAGCAGCTGAATCACGATGAAGGAACTTTTGGCATATGTATTCGCCACAATACATTGCATATCTTTATTCCATGGTCCACTACCTTGAAAAAGAACAAACACTGTATCATCCATTCCAATGGTTTAAGAACCGGTTTCTTTAGATATGCAATAAAAGCACAATATATATAACACGCAGATATAATCGTTCTCTTACCATGTGTCATCATCTTATCGATGTATCACAGCGTATAGTTATAGCGTGTGATATCAAGTGACAAAAGCAACCGGCGTCATAATAATTGGAGAAACACATGCGTTTATCCTGTGTTTCTTGGTTAGTGTCGTATTGGATACCACTGTTAGTGATGGAAGCTTCAAGAAGAGGGGTGGTGGGGAGAGGATGATGATAATGACGATACATTTGTACACAATGAAATGTCTGCAGGAGAGATATATATCATGTGCTATTATAGCTGTGCATGTTTCAAGGATAATGTAAGTGAAACCTAGGCTTATATGATCTTGTCCTGAGTACCATCATGCGTATTCAAATCAAGAGTAAATTAACCAATATGGTCGCGTTTGGCGGGTAAAGGACAGTAATGACGCACATAATGAATACAATGGATACATCTAAAAACGAGGTGTAATCTTGATCAACCCCCATCAAACATTGAAACAAGGGGTGCTTGTTGGGGGTTGATTGTTCGGGTGGTGATTAAGACAGGTATTTATTGGGGAAGGGGTTGTTTGGAGGAGAAAGAGAACGCGATGCGTAATTGAGCATCCGCCTGCACACCGGTCATTTGGAAAATAGATGTCTTGTTTGCATGCTACCATGACGACAATTCTGACAAGCTTAAGGAAGAAAGAATTAAGAAGAAAGAAATAGGCAGGTTGGGGGATAAGCAAAAGAGGAAGGAAATGTATCCATCGGCTTGGATGCTAATGGTACCATTTTACGCAAAGCAACAAATAAAGCATCGGATGTGGAGAGAAATGCATCTCTTTTGACCGGTATTCAACATCACCACATGACAACTTTCGCGCTTTTTGCGCTCTAGACACTCATATGACCTTTACAGTTCCCGAAATATGGTCAACATATTCCCACACATGTGTACAATGTGGAAATGCCACTCGTTGATGTCTGTGCCTGATATAGATATTTCTCATCATTTTATGGTGCTGGGAGAAAGGGGTGTTGGTACTGGTGTTGTTTTAGGTCAGGGTACAGCAATATGACCATGTCGGTGATGTTGGTATGAGCTATGCTTACTGTTTGGCTGCTCTCACTTAATCTAATAGCTCTTGTAGCTTGCAGTGATATTGCTTTTCATTCGTCAAAGCTCCGATGCAATGCGTCGGATATTACACTATGCATCGACATTGGGGGGTGAAATGGACGAAAATGACATATTCAATTCATATCCATTGTCTGCTTAACTTTTTCTCACCGCATACATACTTTGAAATATCGATTTGCAGTTGATATTTCAGCAATAGAACGAAAGGAAACTTCAATGGAAGGTATTACATAAGGTTCTGCTTAATGGAAAAAGGGTCCAACATGCTGCTGTGCAACCGAACAATGAAATGGACAACTGCCAAGTCTCGAGACATTCACAAGAGCAGCCGATCCAAGCTTCTTAGTTGCATGACAAGAAGGGGGAAAAGGATATAATCACTAACATTCATCATCATATACAACGATGAATTACAATAGGGAGTAGCACTTATCATCTGCGGCACAATATCACCATCCTTTGCATTGTGATCTCATGGTTGGCACGAGCTACTTTGCCTGCAGATCCCGGGGCACTAGATCATCCACTCATGTACCAACCACGCCTGCACAATGAAAGATTCATCAGCCCAACCATGAGCTAGACATTCCCCCTTTATTTTGTGCCTATGAAGAAAAAAGAAAATACGCCATCCGCCACCATAACCACCATAACACAACTTGACGTGATTATATTGGTAAGAATGGATGATAAAAAGTCAAGCAGCTAATGCTAGTTGATCGGTGTTACCGCATGATGAATATGTCCTTTGCTGTGCAGGGTCCTGCCATGACGATGACTTGACTTGAACAGGTTTGAAGTACACCATTTACTTAAAGACAAAGAAAAGCCAATGTCCCTATTGAAAGCAATAAGAATATCCCAGAGTCTACAATAAAAAAAGAAGGTTATGGGCATCTTTTTCTATCCCACCCCTGATTTTTCTTCCAGGTGTTGTCGTTGATTCCTGGTAGGCTCCTTTGCTAAGCATAAATAGTTTGCATTTTATGTTTCTTTTTCTTTCCTTCTTTTTTCATTCGTCTTACTTCCATTTTTGTAACCGCCTCTTTCATCTTTGTCCCTTGTTTTTTTTTTCAAACACACATATACGCGTACACAAGCATATGGATATCAGTCAACTGCTCATACAGCCATCACCACAACAATCAGCAGCAGCATTGGCATCACCTAACAGCACGACTACAAAAGCTGCTAGTATCATCGACAACAAACGCCCTATTCCCGATGATGAATTGATGTTACGCTGGAAGCAGGTGTTGCATGATGGTGAATACATGTTCAAGCAAAATGTAGATCGCAATAGCTTGACGGATGGTTATATATGGCCGACAACAAAATCATCCACTTCAGTGAACGACCACATATCTACTAGGACACCTATTCACATCAAGGTGATTGGGCGACACATGAATGGGTCCTTTAGGTGCCACATTGGCACAGGCAAAGCATCAAGACCGATAGAATCGATTGAGCTATGTAATCAAATGCGTTTGCTAGCGGTGTTCTTTAGGGTGGAAAATAGCAAAAGTCGGCTGGTATCTCCCGATTTTATTTTCTTTCCAACATGGTTATTACACTTATTCCGCTACACAAAGCATGGTTCTAGCCCAGGGCGTACTGATATTCGATTTCTGGAGAATGCATTGTTGGCTAAAGAAGATCACATCTATAGGCTCAATAGTGTGCTCAATACCTTGTTCCGCTTCAATCTGCATTCATTTGATCATGCACGCCTTCATCAAACTGTACAACTTGCTCGTTTCTTGTTTGATACTGTTGGCTTAAATATTGATGATCACCGATTACCACGACCTAATGATTGGTACAGCTATTATGCTCGTCTCATTCATCTCTTGCAAGCACCTCGTCCAGTGAAGCCAAAACCAATGTGTCACAACTGCAATAGCAAACCAGCATCACGTCGTCGTTTATGTGTTGCATGCTATCGATATCAACTGAAGCATGATGAACCACGACCTTTACGCTTGATTGTCGCTAATCAATCCTCAACAGCAGCACATGATAATATCCATCATTCTCAACATGATCGTCGTTCATCATCAGGATCTGTGGTGAGCTTATATACAGCTACACCTGCTAAGCGATGTGCCAACTGTGGTGTGCATGAGACACATCAATGGTACCGTAATCTTTGTGGCACGGGCCATTGGTGCGAGACATGCAAGAGTTATTATTTACGTCACACCAAAGTTCGGCCTGCCGAGTTATTTGTCAAGGCTGCCAAACGCAAGGTTGATGTCCGTGCTCTTGTTAGTTGGTGGCCACCTATGCCAACACCACCTTCTCCATCAACTGTTGCTACACCAACATCAGTACCACCACCATTCGAAGAAACTGAAAGCTTGAGTTCAACCAGCAGTATTAGCAGTGATAGCAATAGCCCTGTTTCTTCTCCTTCCTCGGCATTATCATTTGCACCATGGCTATGCTAACAACCATGTTCATCCACCATCATCAACACCACCATCATTTATATCGTGCCATCTAGTTATATGTATGCGTGGGTGTTTCATCATCAATACGTGTTTAGTCTCGTCGTTCATCATTCATCTTTTTGCCCGGTATTCTTTTCTTTTCTACTCTCTTGTATAGCTCTATACGATAGCACTCCTGTGTTTTGAAGCACCATCATCTTTTTACATTCATCATCCCATCATCCACCCCTTTTGTGTTTTTGCTCTTTCCCACATCTCCACCATCACTCATTCTATGCCTTATGCTACTTGTGTATATGATCCCACATTTTTCATCTTTGTTTCTATGTTTGTAACTGTCAGGTTTCGGATACATAAAAAAAGGATCAATCCAGAACACCGATTGTGCATACTTGTTTTCGAGCCTATTTCATTAAGCTGCATAAAATAGGGAGTGCCACATCATCATCTATAACGGAATCGGGATAACATTTACATGTCTGCGCCTCATCACATCCATTTTTGGAACTGAATGATCTTGGTTACTCTCCTTGAATCGAGTACATTCATCCCCCATGTCCATTGTAGTGAGAAAAAACAAGTGCAATGACAGAAGCAATTTCTTTCAATTATACAAATCGGGTCACGTGCTTCAACGGTCCCTTGCTACCATCAAGTTTAAGCATAAGTGCATTGCAATAATAACAGCAACAATAAAAGTTAAAGTATGCAGTCAATAGGGATCATGCTGATATTGTTTCTGTATAAAGGCAAAAGCCGGTTCACTCAGTCGCTCGTTGTTGTGAATCCATGAACCAATCATTTCTTTAAAAAGAACCCCGTTGTTATATATAACAATGAATCCATGCCAACATCCCTTGTAAACATAAAGAATGTGTTATACAACAACCCTTACAGCATGTGCATGCATGGGCGTCTCGAATACGCTGAATGAACATCTTCGTGGGGTTGGGGTTTGGGGAAAGAGAAATTACGTGTCTTTCCATATTCCATCATTGTGCATCGGCTATTATTTGATAATGCATGACCCAATAAATGGGACGAAAGAGTGCGGAGCGATCCTATCCCGCTTTTCGCCAGCAAGGATGTACCACCAAGCAAGAAGTCGTTGTTGGCTCTCTCGTTTTCATATGATTGTACACAAGCAGTGGTATCAGTGACGCATAAGTAAAGTGTTTATTGGACACGTGAAAGAGGTGCACTATATCAATCCTCACACAAGTATCGATCATTCCCAACCTTGATAACCACGTGTCGTCCGAGAATAACATTACACTTACATCTTGTCACTTTCCAACTTTTGCATTGAGCAGTTGCTGTTGTCTTTATGGATTGCAGCACAATTCGTTATAGGTTTTTATAGAGTACAGGATAACATGTGATTTTGAACTTGATTGTACACTTGAATCTGACATGTCTATTAGAAGGAAAAGAAGATCCACAATATATCAGTGAAGAGCAATAATAACATGGATTGTCCCAAGCGGGATGATGATCCGAATGAAGAATGAAGATATCGGCGACTGAACTTTAATCGAAGGTGCTACTTTGCCGTGCGGGGTCCAAGGGGGGAGTAACATATTGAAGCACAGTTACCAGTGTTGTGTGTGGAGAGACAAGTAACAGAAAATCTTGCTTACCAAATGCATAATCGTGAGAGAATCTTTATTGAGAATCTTTAACCCAACAACAAAGTATAACTTGTTCCATGTATTTACTATTTATTGGGAGTCATGTGTTTTTGGTAGTTGATACATATGTTGGACACAAGGGAATGCGGGGGACAATAAGAGGTGAAAAAGCTTGACAAATCCATTTCATGTCGGCGGTGTATATCTTTTTTCCCTTTAGTTGGCCCGTTCCTTCTTCTTTCACCCACTTCTTCCCGCCTTGTTTTCTTTCTTCTCGACTCTTTATCACTGATGATGGATACTATCATGGATGATTATGAACCAAATGACAGCAAGACTAGCTGGTCACCTTCACCAACAATACCACTTTCTGTGCAACCAACAGAGCAACCACCTATTTGCCTTGGTGAGATTTCGCCATCGCATGTCAATGTCGTTCAGCAACAACAACAATATAGTCCAACTACACAACAAACTAGTATTGAAGGAGGAGGTCGTGTTGGGGAGCAACCTGTCAAGGTTAGAAAAAAGCCGGGTCGTAAGCCAAATCCAGCATCACCCGCACTACGGAAAGCTCAAAACCGAGCTGCTCAACGTGCATTTCGTGAAAGGAAAGAACGCCATCTACGTGACCTGGAAACAACCATTAAGTCTCTTCGTGAAAAACATCATGCAACAACTAAAGAACTTCAAACAACTCAAGCCATGTTGGATTCTTTTCGAGTGGAGAACTGGTATCTCAAGGGTGTCGTTTTAACATTACAATTTGTTTGCATGCACCATCATATTCTTATCCCAAGTCATTCACCTTACCTATCCGAGGAAGCTCTTAGTGAAATGGCTCATTCATCACCCCATGCTATCGAATCATATGTCAATGCTTACACGCTCAACAATGTCAATTTGAAACCTGCTATGGCATCCCACTTTGCCAACAATGCATATACAAACAACAATAACAACAACAATATGGATGGTATTCAAAGGAATGACACTATGCAATATGAGGAAAATGAGAGGAATAATACACAAGAACCAGCAACGCCATCACCATCACCACCAAGCAGTGAGAGTATCATTATTAAACATGAGGATTCTGAGGATGAGGATGGGTCAAGTCTCCAGCAGCAGCAACCAGTGATGTTACAACAACAACAGCAACAACAACAATCCAAAAGTCCTAGTCCATGGGAACAGCATCAACAACCACTTTTAGAAGAACCCCAGAGTCTTAGTGCTATTCAAAAATTGCGACTGCAGTTACGAAGTCAATCAAGGATGGTTTTTTCTGGATGTCCTAAATCAGCTGCTCGTCTACAACCAACACTATTACAATTGGCCATACCACACGATTCACGTATTGATTTGATACCAGCTCCACATATGCGTGATAGGATGATCATTTTCCGAGATCAAATGGATTATGATAGGTGTTTCTCATTACTATTGAATGGTGCAGTACAGCATGGTGAAGATCCAACCCTTGCACAAAATTGGGAATTACCGCCAGAGTTTTTCAGCGAGTTCTGGTATCTCACTATTGATTATGATCTCAGTCGCACCAACAAATGGCGTAGAGCTAAAGGATTGCCAGATATTGGTGATGGTAGCAATGTCTCTTCTAATCAATACAATTATTGGTCATCACAACAACAAGAACCAGACAAAGCACATGATCAAGCATGGGCGGATGAAATGCTGTCACAATTAGCAGAGGGAATGCCAACGCTTCAACCCGTGGATCATAACAAGGCTCCTCATCTTCATTATCCTGAAATGATCATTAGTGCGTCACCAGAAGATTATCAACATCAATTGGGATCATCCAGTATATGTAAGTAATGAAGAAGGATAATAATGAGACAATGGATTGTACTTTACTCACACACGCTCTTTTTTTTCTATTCTATAGCTGGCATGATGGATTTAATGGCTGCTCTTTCTACAACTGAACCCACTTTGTAATATGCAAAATCACCCATCAAATTAATCCCCCCTTTCATTTAACCTTTCCCCATGTATCATTTCGTTCCCGACATTTAACTGTATATATGAAAAGACTTTGCACCATGATTCATGCTGAAAACAGCATAATAGACTATTTGTTTATTTGCATTTGAGTATCCAATTACATAAGCAAGTTTCTGCACTTGTCACTAGCAGATTTCCATATACTTATTCCACCATAGTACATGATGAATCTTGAATATATAAAGTTCGTTGTCTATACACATGTTTGATTATATAACAAGGATGTGGGTATGGGAGAGATATGCAGAAAGTTTATTAGATAGGTACATTATACCCACAAAGATGTTAATATGTACAAATGTTGCATTAAGGATCAGACACATGAAATGACTAGGGTGATGCTGAGGAACCAAGTAATCGTAGAATTTCGATATCGCCATCCTTCCTCTTTTCATTAACGTAGTTTGATTGATCCAGCACCATGAGATTGTCATCCTTTGGCAGATACTTTGGCTTGATATCACTTTTCTCCACGTATTCTCTTGTCTTGTCATTGCAATAGTTTCTGGCCTTCTTTTGCAACTGTTGTAGCACAAACAGGGTTTGTCGCATTCGTGGTATATTGTCTCGCAACCTTTGTGGTATCTCCATCACTCGGGTCGATGATACAGGCTGTGGTGACACTGCTTCGTGGTCGCTTTCTTTTTCAGAACAATACTTGTCAAGGAATTGCTTTTGGAAATCAGGCAGCTCATCCAATAGCTCGTTTGTCAACTTTTCCTTTTGATTGGATGTACTGCATTCGTCAAGTGTGGCTGCATGATCACTGAACACCTTTATGGATGCTTGCTCCCATTCACTTCTCTCTTCGTGTAACCTTGTTCATAAAAGGGGTCAATTCTCTCTCTCTCTCTCTCTCTCTCTCTTACAACCGTTTCCAAGATATACATACATTCGTAACATCTCCTGAAGCTCACGTATCCTTTGTCGATTCTTTTCATTCTGGGGATGTGGCATCTTTTTGCTCAAGCTTGAATCATCAAACTAAATGAAAGAATAGCAATCAGCCATCTTATTTGTTATACACACAAGATCAATCCTAACTCACCTTTTGGTGTCTAAATGACGATGGTTGAATCTCTCCTCTGATCAATTGCTCGATCAACCGATTTCGTACTCGGATAGCTGGGTAGATGCACGCTATCAGAAACACCTTGTAATAAACGACACTGGATACATACCAATCTTATCTGCTATTCGACTTTGACGCGATATCTTTTTTTCATCCTGTGAATTGGATCGTTGCTTCTGAACAAGTTGTGCAGCCCATATGAAGAGCTGATTCACACGAATAAAGTTGGGTACGCTTGATGGAATGGCCTTGTAGAGTTTGTCGGATGGTAATGAAGGGAGTTGATCTATGCCAAACATATAAATGAACTTTGCAAACAATAAAAGTATGCCATTATTTACCTGTGAGTTCCCACTGAGAAACGCTAGGTTCATCAGTGTAAGGGGTATCATGAATCGCAGATAACGATAACTCGTCTTGGCCCAAGGAAACATGCGAATCGGGTGATTTTGGCGAGAGAATGCCTGAAGCAATGGAGTATTGTAGATCGTCAAAGTTGTTGGCTTTCAAGTCGTATTGAAATCGTGGTGTTTTCTCATGGGGAAGGCGATACCAGGATGCTATACTGGCTGATGGTGGTAGTTGCTGTTGTGACCCATCGAGCAATAGTCGTCGTTTTCTTGGTGATTGGAGAAACCTTTTACTATCTTCCGGTAAACGATATGAAAATTCAGAATCATCGTCGTCATGTTTGGGTGTTTGCATGAGGGAAAGGCGAGAACACGAGAGTGAAACGAGCTGTGTTGAGTTGAGAATGCAGGAACTTGCAAAAACTGTGTCGCGGGAATTGAATGACGTAGACGTCGTGTATCAATGCCTTGCAACGCGTTGAGATATTACAACTTGATGTGTAGGTCCCATAGATTGATTGTTTGAATATGTGATTGCAGTTAATACTTGTTATACAAGGTCATTGTTTGTACGGAACATTGTTTGATAGGTGATTATATAGAATGGCTTAATGAACACGAGTTTATTCATATACTTGATCATTAATATTATATAAAAGCAAAGTGCGATGGATATGAGGATAATGCTAGTATGTCACGGGATAAGATTCCAGAGGGATTATGCGAGAATTGATTGTACACGACCCAATTTCGACAACCGCTTACTGCACCCTTTCTTTTACACTTATCCAAGTCTCGTGTCTCTATATCCTTTGTGTGTTGAACATATTGCTTCATTGCAATACATTAGCCTTTTCGAACATTCGCCTCTTCAATATACCCTATCCAACATATACACGTCCGTTATTAAGCAAGCAACAAGCGTCTCCACAACTGTTTGACAACTCAAAACAACCCATTCACAATGAACGACCACAAAGCCGACATGACAGTAAACCACGCATCACAAGGAGCCGCTCTTAATATTGATATGCTCAGGAAATACCTTCAATATATGAGGATCAATACCAAGCAACAGCTAACGCCAACAACGTCAACGACATCATCGCCTGTCAACTGGCCTGTGCCTTTCTTTAACAATGATACAACACTCCCAAACTTACCCCCTGGACAACATAACCCATTAATGGCAGCTCTGATTACTTTGGTAGCGCGAGTCGTATCTTTAGACGATACTCAACCTAATTCGAAACCTGGTCCAGTACCCGTATCCGACCTGTAAGTGAAATGTGCCAGTAAGGATTTAGACAAGATAGTTAACATAGGATCAGCCCAATAATAGCATCAGTAGCAGCAGGAACCGCTTCAGTCATTACTCCTCTTACTGCTGTCATCATTCAAGTACATCACACTGTATTGAACGAAACCCTGTATTTCAACTTGTCAGGTATCTTTTTCCACTGATGGCTTAATGACATTTTATTCATTTTATAATAACCATTTAGTGGATGTAACGCTCCAAGCTTTCGTCAAAGGTCTACAAATGTCATTTAATGATAACAACATATCAGCCAATTTGTTGCACTACAAGCGCTTGGATGGTACCTGGCAATGTCTGATAAATCGTAAGTGGACAATGGGTATTGGTCATCCCCAGCTGCGATATATTCATGCGTACTTTAGCATCAGGTGGCAATTATATGAGAACTATGCTGAATCAAGCCATTGATTCCAAGCTTGCATTACAAATGAAAGTGGTATGTGATCTGGATAATTGGGTTTCTATATATATCACTGACGCTTGTATTGTAGTTGCGTGGTGTATAATAGCAGCAAGAAAACATTTCCTAGTCGTGTGCACAATTTATATCTTTATCCAACATGCTTCTTCTCCCTTTCAACTTGTATTCTTTGCACATCAAATGATCCACCCATTCATATGCTGACTTGTCATAAAAGTAAAACAATGACTTTATAATATATGATATCACATCGTCTATCATCAAAGCATATATCTAAAATCGGGATGCTTCAAAAAGAGAAATGAGATGTAAGACACAAAAATAGAATAGCTATTCATAATGTACGTACATTGTCACATAAATCTTCGCCCTCGCATGCCTTTTGATACTCTTCTTTGGTGAGATTGTCTCGTTTCTTGTTGATGCGATAGAGACAGTACTTGAGTATAAGAGCGATCGTGGCTCCACCAAGCATAAGTCCTAAACATGTCCTGTGTCCTCTTATATAATGGGGTGCATCGTCAGCACGATATATCTGGCCACTGATCAAACCACCCAAATTGCCAATGGACAATACAGCTGCAATGGCTACACTCTTCTTGGTTGTTCCGCCGAAATTTATTGCGAACCACTAGGTGTTGAAAGCATTCATGAGTCTCTCTGTAACCTTGTTTCTCACATACACATAAGATGTATACTTACACTAGCCATGGGAGGACTAGTTGCGAATGCTGCAGCTGTTGCTAAGCATGCTGAAATGTAAAGTGCTACCAAACCATGTCCTTGAAGTGTGAGCAATAAGATAAAGCCAATGCATGAGATATATCCTGCAGCAGCAAGGTGGTATCCTATTATATCCACGTGATATCGGTTGTCAATATATGGCATTACACGGCATTTATGCCTACACATACCTTTTTCTCCGAAGCGATCAGTGCTATAGCCACTGAATACCGTAAGAATGAATGCTACAGCAGAAAGTGTATCAGTATGCTGCATTCTTTTCCTAAAGAAAGAGATATAGGTACCAAACACATAAGGTGGTGCAGACATGGCTTGAGCATTAATATCCGTAAAGCCCATACCGCGTACCAAGCTGGGCATGAACATGGCTAGAGAATAAACAACGGATGCACCCAGTATATAGGATGCCGAGTACATGTACAACTTCCAATCAAGCAAAGCGCTCCATACTTGACGCCACGAAAAGTGAGTCTCAGTAGCGGGACCAGCATCCTCGAGCAATCGGTGTACAATAATTTCACGCTCACGCTCATTCAAAACTATCGTAAGCAGAAAACAGCGTGAGATCCATGAAGCCTGTCAGACTTTCAAGTGTCGTACATGATGTCTTTTTTGGGTAGTCCGGCAACACAAAGTAACAAAGTAGACCAAATACAATGGTCGGAAGCGCTTCAAGTATAAACAACCATTGCCATCCATGCAGTCCACGCATACCATCCATATGCATAATTCCATAAGCCTATTCATGAACATATTAGGTGAGCTGTACTCGTTTGGAGAGATGATAACCATCATGCATGCATACCAATACGCCACCAAAAGCCTATATCAATGTTATGTTTAGCGCATATAATAGCATACTGCTCTTTTTCGCACTTACACCTGCAAGTGTGGAGCTACTATAAAAAACAGCAATTCGCAGTGCTAGCTGCCGTTTCGTGTACCACATGGATAGATAAAAGATCACGCCTGGGTAAAGCCCACTCTCTGCTACGCCAAGGAAAAAGCGAGCGACCATCAACTGGCGACCATTAGTGCAGGTTGCCATGGCAGCCATAATAACACCCCAAACCACCATAATCAACGTGATCCAAATACGTGGACCGATTACTTTGAGCATAAGATTGCTCGGTACTTCGAACACGGTCTGTAATTCCCCAAAACGTTAATGCATTATAACACTTGTACCTTCTCGATTACTCTTGTCAACTTACATATCCAATAAAAAATATAGATAGGGCCCAATTATATTCACTTTCCGTGATGCTGATATCTTCAGTCATACCACCTACTTTGGCATTGCCTATTTCATCCAAGAAATGAGTTGATGAATCGAGTAAATCGATATTGTTGATAAATTACCAATATTGACGCGATCAAGAAAAGAGCACAAATAAAGAAGACCAACAAATGGCACAATGCGTAAATCAATTTTCCACATAAGGCGTCTCAGTTCTTGCTTGGATGGTGGAATAAAACTTGCGCCAGATGATGTTGTTACATGCTCTTCATGATCAATGTTGTGGGGAACTGCTGTCTTTTCATCCTTGTCACTGTCACTGCCTTGTGATGATGAAGGTGTGTCTGGTTTTGATTTGATCCACATGTCTGGAAAATATCAAGACAACGATGGCTGCTAGTATTATATTTATAGGTCAAGACGAGCCCCTGGGATTTACACACGGAGTGCAGTTGTTCACACAGAATGTCATCAACTACGAGTAAGATCCAGTCGGGTGATAGGTTGATCTCGATTTGGTGCATGTCCTAGTTCGCACGCGTGGACAAAGCAATGTGAGAAAAGATAAAGGAAACGCATTATCAAGCTTTTATTTGACAATGACAACGGATATGCAGCTCTCTCCTTCATAATGAGCACTGGTATAGGTATATTGCATCTTGTGTTCATCACATCTCTTGTCAACCTTACACATTATCATGCTGGATCATTCATTACTATCAGTGAGTTTGTGACACCCCAGCACCAGAGAAGCTGATTTTACTCAGTGATCGCCGGTATCATGGTCACGGAGAGAGTGGTATGCTCGCACATGGGCGGAACTATAAGTTTAAATAAACCAATCATCAATGGGTAAGCACTTTTCTCTCTTCAGATAATCAAAAAACCATCAAAGAAAAGACAATGAATACATGATATTTATATTCTCATTATTACTGATCAAATAGCAATGTCAATGGGGATAATGGGGAAGGGTCTAATAATATGATACAAAAATGGTTGAGTTGTTTGGTATTACAGGTTTAAATAAGGATGAGGGATATGGTGATCATCGCCAATGTTCATGCACTTGACAAGAGCGGATCCTAAAGTAATGAATTGCAAGAAAACAAGAGTTGATCTACCGACGCGAGTTTTAGACTCTTTGCACACACACGCGTTATGGAAATTGCTCGACACCAATTCCTTTCGTCTTTACCTGCAGTTCAAAAAGCCATTGACGAGTGTGAGTTTGTAGCCATTGACACGGAGCTTTCAGGTACGTGATTCTACATTTGCCTTGGACTGGGAAGCTCATTGACTCTTATTTCATATCCAGGGTTACATCGACCATGTGGATCACGACGCCTCGATACACTGGCGAATCGATATGCTGAATACCGTGAAGCAACGCGACGCTTTATTATCATCCAGTTTGGGTTGTGTACCTTCAAGTGGGACGCACTTTCTGGTCGCTATATTGCCAAGGCGTTCAACTTTTACATATTCCCTACCAGCATGACTGGCAAGATCCAACCGGACCGCCTTTTCTTGACTCAAGCACAGGCATTTGACTTTTTGTCGAAACAAGGGTTCGACTTTAACAAGGTATGTACTACCCTACATGGCACTGGGGATGCTTTTGACTCATACAAGTACTCTAGTGGATCTATCAGGGTATTCCATACTTGACTGTGGCCGAAGAAGAAGCTTATGTAGAACAAGCCCGACGCAAAATGTCTGAAGACTTGCCTGATATCCGCATTGATGAAAAGGAAAGGAATTTCGTTGAGACTGCAAAGTACGTTGGTTGCCATGGTTATATCAATTCAATTTATTCATTTGATGGTTAGGGAAAAAATCGATGCCTGGATCCAAGATCCCAGCAAGACAGATGACAAGGATGGTGTTAATATTGACACTCGCAACGCTTATCAACGTCGATTAATCTATCAAGAAGTTAGGAAGCAGTGAGTAGCAACAATCAGGGATAATGCGTTGTCACTTATTTCTTTATCAGGTATCCAGATCTTACTGCTGAAGGTCGTAGTGGTTTCATTCGTGTGGTCAAGTTGACCGATAAACAACGGGAAAAACGTGTCAAGGATCAAATGTTCAAACTCAAGGTATTTCATTAGTTGGATGGGTGTTTCGTACAATGATATGTTATACTTATGGGCGCTTTAAGAAAGATTGTGCGGGCGCAGTGGGTTTCCGGCGAGTGATTGACATGATTTCTGCATCCCGTAAACCAGTGGTTGGTCACAACATGCTACTCGATATGTGCCACGTGATTGCCCAATTCATTCAACCCCTTCCTGAAGATGTACAAGATTTCAAGAAACTAGCTCGTAAACTCTTCCCATGGTAAACCAACATTTATAGCCATTCTCATATGTGTCTAATGATATTATCCATCTATTATAGTATAGCAGATACGAAATATATTTGCGCGGCGTCACCTTATTTGCAGGTAAAAACCATTACGATACCATGATAGAACGTCGGCTGATATCATGCACAGCCTGTGATTGGAACAGCTACATCTTTGGAAATATTGCGTTCAGAGACCAACCGTGACATATTCAGCAATCCTCGTATTGGTATGTCAATGACAGATGGTTTACCTTTTTTGCTACATTATCGCTAAATTGATTTGCTTAGATATGGATATTGAATTTCCAAGATACGTCAACGACATGAACCACGAAGCAGGCTATGATGCTTATATTACTGGTATTTCATTCTTGAAGTTATTGTCATATGTTGGTAAGTATCTGACATCCAAGTACTAGTATCACATGTCATGTTGACACAATGATATTGCTGTAGAGAATCAAGTCAATCCACCACCACCACCACCGCCTGAAGCAGAAAATGTAGAAGAAGAAAAGAAGGAACGTGGTGATCGAGAAGCAAATGGATGGGATATCTCTGATGATGAAGAGGAGGAAGATTCGAAATGGCTTGAGGATGATCCTGATGATGAAGTCTACAACTATGGTTCGACTTTTTATCCTTTGCGCGATATGAATGGTCATCCCACACCTGTGCTTGAGGAATTCGCCAACAAGGTGACAATGGTGCGTACTGGCTTTGTATGCTTTGACTTTGCTGGACCGGAAAGAATTGACGAGACTATGGATGGATTCTACTTATTATGTGAACCAACGGCTACTTTCCCCTCGGATGAAGCACTACAGCAAGTATTCGAGAGCCATGGAAAATATATTGTGGATAGGATAGATGAAAAAAGTGCATTTATTGTATTTGAAAACTTGAATGGGAACATTGATGCAATTAAGCAACTTATTATGGAAGAGCTTGCATCTGGTGTACTAGTAGAAACTATTTCTGAACATGTTAAGAAAATAAATGCTCTTTCCCTCAACTGAAAAAGAGGAAATCATCCCCATTTTATTATATGTGGTTATATCAACATGTTGTTTACATTTTAATCTCGAGTTCGTACTCATTCTCGCCAATCAGCACCTTGACAGGACCATTGTCAATAGTGCCTTGAGGAACATTGTCAAGACCGGTATAACGGAACATGTCACCATTCACTTCAAATTCAAGAGTGGTAGTTTCACCGGCAACAAGATTCACCTTTTGGAATCCTTTGAGTAATTTGGCAGGTGGTGTGACACGACGAACAGGTTGTTGCACAAACATTAACACGGTGTGCATGCCTTCATAAGGACCATCGTTAGTAACATCCACAGACACAGTGATTGTATCATCCGGATTCTCAAGCACAGGCTTATCATCAGACGAGATATCGCTGTAGCTGAACTGTGAATAACTAAGACCATGGCCAAATTCAAATAGTGGATCCCACACATCGTTTGCTTGACGCCAGTAGCTAAGGTTGATATCACCAGCACTCTTGGGATAGGTATAAGGAAGTCTACCGGAAGGATTCACCTTTCCATACAAGATTTCACCCATAGCATGACCACCCCATGGACCAGGAAGATAAGCTTGCACAAGTGCTTGTGAATCATCTGCAATCGTTTCCAAAACACGGGGTCGACCTTCAACCAATACGGTGACGAGTGGCTTGCCAGTATTGGTGGATAATGTGTGAATGTGGTCAATTTGGCCACGTGGAAGTCGAATATCATGGATATCACCTGGTGCTTCAGCATAGACTCGTTCACCAATCGCTGCGACAATCACATCATAATCTTTGGCAACCTTGAGCACTTGATCCATGTTGAGATCATTGCCTTCTTCATCAAAAGCTGCCATATAATCGATCACAGAATCCTCAGATGCTGCTGCACGCATGCCATTATAAAGAGTAGTTCCATTTGCATAAAATTGTTCATCGTTGACATTTCCTTGCCAACCATCATCCGTTGCACTAAATAAATGATTGAGTATTGTACATTCGAGAATCATATTGTATCTATATACATACCCTTGCCAATAAATTGTCCATCCACCTGCCAAGTGACTCAAATCACTTCCCGTTGGTCCTACCACCAGTACACGTTGGTCAGGTTTCAGCGGCAATACATCATTATCATTCTTGAGCAGAGTGATTGATTCACGTGCAGCTTGTCTTGCTAACTCAATATCTTCAGGTTTGCCAATCTCCAGTGATCTATCAGCCTTCCATCCATCGGGTTCCAATAAGCCAAGATCTTTCTTGAGTTGTAACAATCGTTCAGCAGATTCATCCACACGATCCTCAGAAATGATACCGTCAAGGACAAGCGCCTTTAGTTCATCGAAAAAGATAACGTCACTAGGCACCATAGACATATCCACACTTGTGCTACCGATTGACATGCGTACGGCATCACGATGAGAAGCAGCCACTTTGTGGGTAGTATACAGGTTTTCAATTTCGGCCCAGTCTGTCACCAGCATACCCTTGAATCCAAGTTGTTCACGTAACATTTCTTGCAAGTACTTGTGCGATGCCACCACAGGTTCACCATTCACATCAATATATGATTCCATGGCTGTTGCAACACCAGCATCGACAGCAGCACGAAAACCAGGCATAAAGACATCATGGATGGTTCGATCTGATACCACTGTAGTGTCACGGTCCTGACCACTATAAGGTGCACCATAGGCAATAAAATGTTTCATGGAAGCAGCTACCTTGGTACGATCCGACTTGTATTGGCCTTGGTAACCACGCACAGCTGCAGCACCCATAATGGCTGACATGTAGGGGTCTTCACCAAAATTCTCATACACACGTGCCCATTGTTTGCTCATTGGAATGTCGAGCACAGGGGCAAATGTCCTATTGCATGCATATAAGTTGTTGTCGCATACTCAAAAAACTTTAATTCACATACCATTGCACATTGGCTGCACGCGTTTCACGAGCTGTCACCACAGCTGTTTCATAGGCGAGTTTTGGGTTGAAGGTGGCACCAAGGTTGATTCCATGAGGGAAAATGGTAGCTAATATCAAGATACAATGAGCAAAAGCAATTCCAGATTTGAGTTTGATGAAAAAATCTTACATTTGGCAACATAATGTGCACCATGAATGTGGTCCAATCTGAAAAATTAAAGTTAACAATACTGAATGAAAGAAAGAGATCGTGTGTGCAACATCATACCCGTAAATGATGGGAATCTTGTAGGTTGACTTGGCAGATAATGTAATTTCTTGAATACGCTCAATCAAATCCGCATATTCTCCATGGTCATAGTTGACACCGTCACTAATAACAAGATCTACAGAGTCAATGCCATGCTGTCTTATGTGAGTAAATCAAAAATAAACAAGATTACCGAGCGAGTTGGTTGAGATAAGAGCCCACGTAGTAGTTTTGTGCATAGTATTCAACAGCTGTTTCATTGAGCACACCATCAGCGCCAAGGACCAGGTCTTGGTTGAGTTGTGTCATTTGGCCAATCTTTTCTTCAAGTGTCATTTTTGAAACCATGTCCTTGATATCAGCATCAACTTCATCACCAGGACGATCGTATTCTTCAGGGAGTAATGTGCCATATCCCAATTCCTCGGCAGCAGCAACCATGGCTTGATGTGACAAGGCACTAACGACCACCGCAATGCTGTAAAAGAGAATGCTGTGACGCATAATGTAGTATAGACAGCAGTTGTACAATGAATAAGAAAAAGTCGACCATGTATCGAGCCATGCTTTTTATGCTGTTGCCATGTCTGCATTTTTTTCGAGTTTATTTTCAAATTTCAATGAGCCCCTAACAAGTGTGGATACAGGTGTGTGTGTGTGTGTGTGTGTGTGTGTGTTTCTATAGCGACTTGATGTGGTTGGTTTGCATATTATAGAGCTGATGATAGGTACACATATTTACAATGAAACATGTTCATGGGTATGATTGGAGGCATATCGGACAAGCAGCAATGTTTGCTCATAAACTAAAAAGTTGAGCGAGTGGATGCTATGTATCAAAGTTAGTTGACTTGTCCACAAAGGGATAGATGAAAAGACTTACGGGAATGCACGAATCAAGGTCACAGTAATTCCGCGGTAGAATCCACTTGCACCTCTGGAACGATAGATATCTTTAACACAATCCATAGTACTCCTGTATTTGCGACATGGCGATAGTACTTCTTTTTGCATCAATGATTTGACAAGATCAATAGGAAACACGGCCAGCCAACATAATATGCCACAAATGCCACCTGCCAGAAATTGTGTCATGGGGCCCGCTGTTCGTTCAGGACCTGAAAGTAGAAATTTGGTCGTTTCGTAGCCACCAAAGTACACAGCAGTACCCAACGTGTCCCGCACTAGCCATTTCATAACAATGTTATTACTGTTATCTATCATCATATACATCGATCGACCTTACCGAAATGCAATCCATATCCTGACCATAATCCTAAGATTCCCTTGGAGCGCACAATTTCCTTAGCCGAATGCCAACTTGACGTGGTTGGTAGATTATTACATGATCCACCATTGTTCTTGTTATTTCTTTCACGCATAACAGTTGCACCTGTTGATATACTGCTGGCCTGCAACAGAAGGATCTCGAGCTGCTTGTGGATCTTGACAAGTTCAAACTTTATAAAGAGATCAGTATTCATGTATCATGAAGAATATGTAGAATACTCACAGGACAACTGAATGTAGCAACAAAGGCACCACTCGCTGCACCACCCAATGTTGACATGGCCATGACCGATCGTAGATTATCATCACGTGCAAAGAACGGGGAATGGGATTTCAGAAATGTCTTGGTTTCTTCATAAACTGAAAATGAGATTGACTTGATGATGCTCACGGTTACCAAAGGTGGTAATACACCTAGAGAAAAGAATTGAGTGCATTGGCGTATTGGACTTGAGTGATGTCTATAGTAATAATACCTCTAAAGAAGCCACGAACACCTTCTTCTCTATACGTTTGTCGTACACAGGCAGTAATAGAGTCATAAGGCTCAGTTTGCATTCGTGTCTTGATTGAATCAAACTATGGAATTTCATGCATCATGAATCACCCCCGAACGCACACTTGCGTAATTAAAACCCACTTACAGGATATCCAGCTACAACACCGACCACAGCTGCTGACGACGCGGCTATCACAGTCCGGTTACCTAAGCAACACATGAATATTAGTCTCAAGAAGTCAAGTGCATATGTCCATTGCTTACTCCAAATGAGCTCTTGGTATATGGTCCTGTAGGGAAGCGGATGCACAGGCCTGCAAGGTTGCTTGTCATTGTCCACTACCGTTTGCGAGTGCGTGGAGTTTAGCATGGTTGCCAGTTGCATTGCATTGTATACAATTGCTTTACTCCTTTCGATATGCCGACAATCGTCTTGAATTCGACGTATGGGTCACTTTGCGAGATCAGTTTGGGAATTCAACGTGGATAAAAAGTAAAGAACCCACAGAATAAAGACAAGAAAAGGGAGGAAAGGAAAAAGTCAGCCGTACATGGATCTGCTCAAGTACAAACGTAAATGGGAATATGCCGTTTCTTTCATTTCTTTCCAAATGACTTTGACACATCAAAGAACCATTTCGATTCCTCCCCACTCACATGATACCCTTTTCATTCAATTGATTTAATAAATTGATATTTACTTGTCATAATGGAGCTGCATAATGATTGTTCATGGTTGTTGCTCATGGCAAACGACGCGTTAGGATGGTTTCACAACACATCGCTTGTGCTACCATCAAAAGATGGTATCTGGTTATTGTCATACAGATGACGTTAGAGCCTGGTAATTGGATCCCATTTGTGAGCTAATCTAGTTTTGTACACCATAATGCATAAATACATTCTGATCTTTTCTACACATAATGTGATCATATTATTCATGCGGGTTGTGTGTGTGGTGGCAAGCACTTTATATCCAAAGTCGGTATCTTGGTATCCATACAACGTTAGCCTATTGAAACCGTGCGAGTCATCTATTCTACCTGTTTCACCAGACAATGTACTAATGCCTACTACTTGGTATCGAAAAAAGGTTCATTTATAATATAAACAATCTTGACAAGACACTCATGTAATGGTACAAGGAGATATAATGTAACAAAGAGTCAACTATTTTATTGGTAGGGGGAGGAGAGAGTGCTAGGGTATAAGAAAGGATCACGTGGAGATAATTCATGCAAGCGGGATTGACTTGGCCACGCCCAAGGTCCGAGGTAGGCTATTATAACATCCAATAAGAAAACCACTTGTAATGTACAAAATGTATTAATGTTTATTATGCTGCATTGAATCAGCAGCCATTTGGAATACATTGGGCTTATTAAACTTGTCATTATTCTTCTTCTTGACCTTCTTGACCTTGCCACGATCGTAGTCAAGATCATACTGATCAGGTCGTTTCCGCTTGGTCTTGGTCTTTTTGATCAATGCAAGACGTTTCTTTTCATTGGCAGCATCCTTTTCATCCCATGTTTCAACATCGCCTTGGAACTGTGCATTGGTCGATTTGGAAAGCAGGAGCTCTTTTGCTTGAGAACTTGAGCTTTGATCCATTTCTCGCTTAATAAGCTGATCCAACTTGTCCCGTTTTGATTCCATCGTTTCATTGTGTCGGATCACCACTGCATCTTTGCTGTCAGCTATCGGTTGTGCAGCTGCTTCATCCAAAGCTTGTTGTACTTTGGCTTTTTCTTCCTTGTCATCTTCATCCTCACTTTCTTCTTGCTGTTGATCCACATCACTCTCGTCACTTTCTACATCATCATCTTGTTGTACCTTAACGGCTGGTTTCTTTTCTTCCAAGTTGACCTTGACAGACTTTAGACCCTTGGAAGAAGTAGTTGATTGTTTGGACTTGTCAGACTTTTGGGTGGATCGGGGAATGGTGTAAAATAACATGTATGCTTTTTGTTCCAATAATCGGTTGATGCTTACTTGTTGCACCTATGAACAGTGTCAGATACCTCATGTTGGTTCGTAGAGCTAGCTCAATCTTACCAATTCATTATCAAAGCAATGCCATAACCCATTGGAACTTTTCGCAAATGCAGCATATTGACCACCTTGCTGTGACGCACCACGATGCGTGATTACGCCATAGAGCTGATATTGGGATTGCTCCAGTGTTTCTCGCTCGGTTTCAGTGACATAACGTTTGATATCCAAAGTTTCTTGGAATTTGATCATCTTATCATTCTTGCCATTCTTGCCAAATCGATCGAGATGAATAGCCAAAACGGGAGGTGCACGATATATGCTTTGGGTCCTTTTTCCTGAACATTCTTTTTCACAGCTACAATAGATCGTATTATCAATACACATTGTTTGTCACCCTTTTATCTTTATATCCTACCTTGGACATTTGTATCCTTTAAGATTTTGTTGTCGAATATTTTGCGATAAGCATTTCTCCACCGTATTTGCTGTGTCGATATTCAATGAGATGTTCAAGAATGCATCATAGTTGTTTCCATCCTTTTGACATGAGTCGCACACGAAATGATTTTGCATGAAACCTCCAAACATTTGATACAATGCTGTTGTTTGCTTGATTCGTTCATCTTGTGTGCTATGGGTTCCTTGAATGAGTATGTCTTTGTTGTTCATTAAGCTTCTTTTATATTTACCTCTTTTCCAATAATAGAGCATGTTGCATTTGATCCATGAAATAATTCCAAACTTGAAAAGCGTCTGTTGATGTTCCTTTGGGCATTTCTATTAACATTGTTGTTGCGTCAGTTATAAAGCTTTGATATATCAAATCACCACTCACTCTTGAGTTTGCCAATGAATTGACGGGGTGTAATGGTATCCTTTGTGTTTTTGAGTACCAAAGAAACATGATCCTCCAGTGCACAAACAAAGCAATAGTCATGCATGGTACCTAATATAGATATGAGTATTCATTGTTCATCGTAGCTACCCCTTATCGAGCCATACAGTTATTTCCATGCCATCTTGATAATAAATAATTGCAGAGAATGGGAGTATAGGTGACCACTTGAAGTACTGTGTTGAGAGCCGAAGTAGGACCAAGATCACTTGAAAGACCTGCACCGATCGGTCGGATCGTAGCCCATGCAGCGTTGAGCTTTTCTTTACTGAATAACACTTTGCTGGGTTGTTCGAATCCGTTGGCATCGATACCAGCAAGCACGTCATTGGCGTGATTCACCGAGTTGGAGGACTGGATCGTGGTGCGATCATTGACAGGTGCGTACTTTTTCTTGAATAGCTCGAGCTTCTCGTCCACATAACGTGATTTACGAAACTTGATTGCTCGATTCAATAGCGAGTCTAACGTGTTGCGTTGATGGGCACTGCCACCATTCAAGATCTTGGCTGCTTGTTTGTCCTGGTGCTTTTTTGCTGTTGTTGCTGCCATAAGAGAAAGAGAGAAAGGGACAAAGACAAGAAATCCGACTTGTCCGACGATTATCTCAGCCTGCATTGGACAACTTGCCATCATCAAACATTACGCTATACTAGTCTTTAATGTCATCGTTATAATAACTTAAATTTATTGAATACACATGTGTACATTTCGCAATTGCAGATAGCATAATATTATAACAACTACCTATCGACGCAATGGACGTTGCTTCCAGAGAGAACCAAAGTCAGGCTGTGAAGCCTTCTTGGTGGATGCTTGGAGGAAAGCGATTGTCTTGTCTACTGAATCTTGCTTTTCAGATAAAGACATTCCTGTGGATAGGGTTTGTACATCATCAATTGGTGACTTTTGATGGCCATAGGGTGCTAGTGGTGTGGGTAATCGCACAGGATAGGCGTGTTGCGGTACCAAAGGTATATCGTTAAGGGTAACTAGCTTATAAGAATGTGGCATCCATCGTTCTTCAACAGCGGATTGTTGTTGCTGCTCATGTTTTGCTGTGTCATTGACTTGTTCACCATCATATGCATATTCGTAAGTATAGTCATCATAGTCATTGGCTTCATTGTGTTGATATTGTTGCTTTGTGGGATAATAATAGCCATCTTCTTGTCCTTCATGGTCATAATATTCGTACTGATAATCGCCGTTATCTACTGGTTCAGGCAACGCTTGATGCTCGTACGCATATTGGCTAGGTTGATGATAATAGGATCGCATGTATTCTTCATAATTTTGCTGTTCTTGATGGATATCACGATCAGGCACAACTGGTGCTACATAGAGTTGATATGGAAGTGATTGCATCATTCCATCGTCATTGTAATCTGGTAAATCATCTACTCCATCACATTCATTGTAGTAGTGCAAAGTCGTTTTTCCAAATGAATAGCGTGGCTCATGTTGTTGTTGAGCATGATCACCCGTGTCGCTTTCTTCTTGGTACTGATATTTCTCTTCATGCACTGAACGGGTGTTATTGTTGTTGCCTACTTGCTCAACCTTTCCATGGCTGCTATTCATATAATACAACTTGCTTGACGGAGCATCGAGTGACATGTAGGATGATGCCGGTTTCTTGGATCGTTTCGATGCTGGTTTCGATGGATGTTGTTGCCGATGGCCAAGGAAGGCAGTTTCCGAAAACACCAAATCTTGCACTATGATTGTATGTTATTTTCTGTTGATGATGATGACGTTTCATTGTGCCTTACCACCTGGTTTTCTCATCCTTGCTTTGGCTGATGATTTGCCATAGTTGAATAATCCTCTACGTCGCGTACGCATCTAGTTTTTATGCATCAGTCCAAGACATATATAATACATCATCGAGTACTTACTGTAAGCCTGTTGACTTGAACGTTGGGCGATGTGAATTTCTCAAGAACGAGGAAAAAAGATGTGAGAAAGAGAGAAGAAGGAATACAATGACAAGAAATTGAATGGGTTAAATATTACCTCTAACATATGACAAGCTGTAGGTGCCGTGTAGTTTTGAACGCATTCCTCTTGTTCACCATCATCCGTCATTTTGTCTCCTTCTACATATTCACTTTCATCAGATATGATATCCCCAATAAAGCCAGTCATATTATACCTGATTCACACTTGGGTTGCTGCTTTGTCATATAGATGCGGGTTAAAGGGCCAGGTTTGTGTGATGCATCTGGTTCAATTGGATTATCTTGTAAATGTTGACATTGTTCTTGGACAAAGGCATGAATGCGTTCGAAAGCATATCGATCATGATCAGCAAAGCGTCTGTTGTGGTGTGCAAGTTTATCTCGTGTCAGCAACATGATGCGGTACAGTCGACATGAAAGAAATGGAAAGAAAAGGGTACACAATCATATTTTTGAAATCAATGCTTTTATTTTATGCACCGTATTTAGGGACATGACCTAATTTCTGACCTATTTCTGCCAAATAATGCCATGCTAGAATTGATCCATTACATCCTTGTTGTTGAATATGGTTTGCTGTAAATTCAGTGGTATCATCTCGCCTTGTCGATCCTTCATGCAAATAAGCACAGACAAGTGATTCACTAAAGACAAAAATTCCTTATGAGTCATGTGATGTTTGGTTTTCCTCTTTACAATATATTTATACCTTTCAGATACATTGACCAATATACCATTCTTTGTCATACAACTTTGTTGGGGTATGAGTGATTGCCATTGTGAATCGATTTTACGAGGTACGGGTGTAGCTGGCATCACCACACATTTCAAGACATCAGGAGTACTTGCAAGCGACATCTTGAGCGTATCATTGATTGTATCCCATTGTGTATCCACCAGTAAACAATCAACATGATCCAATGACTTTAAGATAGTATCAAACAAAGGGATTCCTAATGCATTTGCCAATTCTTGAATCTCGGATGCTTCGGATACAATTCCCAACTTGAGCTTGCCGAATCTATCAAAACAGTCAATATCCATGCACTCATTCTCATGCTTTACTGTACCTACCTTGTAACCAGTTGTTCTCGCATCTAGTACAAACGACGAGTCAATCATCCTAGTCTGGATCGTGCCATGAGTCGTCGTACCTGTTGGATCGAATTGCAACCACCAAGACCCAAGAGTTGAATCATGTTACCACGCCGAGTAGTGTCAACGTCCATTTCAAGCATGAGTTGGCCTGAGCAACCACGCATGCATAGTTCGTGTACATGGGGAACTTGATCAGTGGAACCAAGAGGGGTGTGGCTGTAAAGTACAAGTGCTTTGGCAGGTGTGGCGGTGTAGGACATTAAGAAGTAAGAGAAGCAAGGAGATGGTTGATTGTTGCACAAACGCACATACGCCAACATCTTTGTGAATGGTGATCCAGAGTATTCTCAATTCGTTTTATCGCTCATTCTCTCACCCACCCCCGACGATCACGACTCTCATCGACGTTGCACTACATGTCCAAGTTTCGAGCTTGATCATATCACATGTTCTCATTTCTCTCCACAATATTTATATATCTTCTCAGAGTTCTATTTTCTGTATCATTCATTCCTCTTCCCCACTCTTTCTATATTCACCATCATGGTCGTTGATTTGGGTCAATACGATGAAGAACAAGCTCGTCTTATGGAGGAAATGTGTATTATAGTCGATGAAAATGATAATCGCATCGGTGCTGAATCGAAAAAGACTTGTGAGTTGATAGCTTATCATTCTCCTCAAGTAACTTATCGTGATGCTTAGGTCATATGATGGAGAATATCAATCAAGGCCTATTGCATCGTGCATTCAGTGTGTTCTTATTTGACTCGGAAAATCGTCTCTTACTTCAACAACGTGCACCTGAAAAGATTACTTTTCCCAACATGTGGACCAACACTTGTTGCTCTCATCCACTCAACACCCCATCCGAGCTAGTTGAAGAAGAGCAATTGGGTACGTACATTTCAACTAAGAATGCATCTACTTGTAAGTGACTGATATAATGCATGCAATGCAGGGGCACGTACTGCAGCTCAGCGTAAACTTGAACACGAACTTGGCATCCCACCTGAACAAGTACCCCTGGAAGAGTTTCAATATCTCACTCGCATCCACTATGTTGCACCCAGTGATGGTACATGGGGCGAACATGAAAGTAAGCAATGGATCATTCGGGAGTTGTATGAAATGTATTAACGCTACTATAGTCGATTATATTTTCTTCATCAAGACCAATGTCACCTTGGATGCCAATCCAAATGAAGTCAGTAACGTCAAGTATGTCACACAGGATGAGTTACGTGCCATGATGAACAATAGTGGTAAGTTTGTTATGACGCGTCACCATAGAGTAGGAAGCTAATGTGTTCAAAGACGTGCCCATGACACCATGGTTCAAGTTGATCTGCGATACCTTTTTATTCAAGTGGTGGGAAAACATGGATTCGCTCGAATCTCAAAAGGATGAGAATACCATCCACAGATTAGGCTTTTAGTTACCATTGTTGATAGTACCCGGAATACAAACACCTTGTACACACAATGTTATTAGCAACTGAACGCGGGGTGAGGGGAATATTAAAAGATGGCAGTAATATTGAGCATCAGATTCGTCATCGTCATGAGTGGATGAAAATGTTAAATCGTGTTAAGTGAAACGCATTGGGGAGATTAGGTATGTTAGCATGATACGAGCGTATGACGCATGATGCAGCTATAAAACGCCACATTTTGACACTTGTCGCGGTCAACAAATGCTTGAAAAGGTGATGTGTTTACTTTGAAAAGCATGTAGCATTGTTGGAGTATAGCATGATATATATCGAAAGAAAATCATGGTAGCTAAACCATACCAGGGCTCTTTCCGGTCTAATTGAAGGGGCCAAGTATACCCGATACGTCACTTTGTGAGAGAAAGAACACATCATTTTTCGTGCCATGACCCCTCTCTTCTTGTCTTTAAACCACAACCAACTCGCTGCAACAGCACAGGCGATTGTTCATATACTATGCAAGAAGCAACATGATACATCTAGTGCTGCAGCCTGTTTTGTGTATATAACCACGCATGCCTTGCCTTGCATAATCAAAAAGAAATTCTGAGAGCGAATGAATAAAGACGACCCTACGTTGTTGTTTTGTTTTATATAGATCGGTTCGCATCGGGACATTCCGCACTTGTTCAACGTTGTATACACTATACACAGCGTTACATAGTACAACGCTGTTTTCACTCAGCAACAGTATGAGAGAAAGATATCAAGGTGACGTGTCACTAAGATAAATCCGGCTTGGCAAGCTTGCTATCGGTACGATGCCAAAGAGAAATAACGATGTATGCAAGGGCTTCTCTATTTTTACTCCCCAAATATCAAGACCTGCATCTTACATTATTAATTATTTGCGATGATAATGAAACCAGGGCATTTATTTTCATCTGATGTTAAGAATGTGAAGCTGTTTATGCATATGATGGAGGAGGAAGAGCAAAAACCAGTTCGATGTCACGTTCAGTAATAGGTGTAAAATGATGTGTGTATGTATTCATCATGCACGTGGCTTCAAAACCGGTTTTTTTGTCTTTCTTATGTGCCGCGATTACTTTTAATAGTGCTTCACAGAGCGTGACATCTGCTACGAGTGGCAAACTGAAGCATCTCCGAGAACTCCTTGACTTGCTTTCTCCTACTACAACAGCAAAGATGAAAGGGAGGATAAGGGAAAAAAGCAGCCAATGTCTAAAGAGGCAAAAGTTAAATGGGACCCACAAGAGAGAGATTAAGTAGAGAGTGGGGGACACACGTGCATGCAACACAAAACTATGTGGCGTCTAGGTAACTTGCAAGTGCCATATCCTTTGCTGCTCTTTCTCTTTTTTGCACATCAACACTACACACACTCTTTTTACCCACAGAGTTAATAACATCGACACATTTCGTTTTTATTCTTATTGTTTAAAGTTTATCAGTTATCATAGTGTCGTGGGCGCATTTGTTATATACGCGCCATGTCGGCTTCCGTCGCCCCTTCTACGCCGGTGCCGGTGCCGACGACGGCACCACCCCACAATAACAACAACAACAACAGCGAATGGCTATTACCCATGCCAATCAATGACACTGCTGATTCCTTTGCTCGTGATCTCATTGACCAATTTGACAAACGACATTCACAGCTTCGAGAAGAACTAGTTCAAGTTGTAAGTTTGCAAGGCATATCATGTCACGAGATTTAGAAATGCTTAATCGTGTTGTCAATAGTCGCAACATGATAAACAACACAGAAATCATAGCAGTGTAGTCACTGATGACAGCACTCATAGAAGCAGTCGACAAAGTAGCATTGGCAGCATTGGAAGTAGCAACACGAGTCACCATAACAACAATCCATCAGCAGCACATTGTCGTGGCAATAGCAATGGCAAAGGCAAAACCCTGATTGTCCCACCACATCAGCAACATCCCCTAGAACAACACCAATCTCGCTCTTTAACAACTGCAAAGATGCCGATCCGTACTCGTTCTGCTGGTGATTTATTACGACAATCATCTGCTTATCTTCGTGCCAAATTTAAAGCTGTACTTGCCGATCATGAAAGTGACGATGATGACGATGATGATGATGATGATCCAACCGATGAACCTGATATTATACATTGGCCAATACCACCATCATCTGCTCATTCGCCAAATCCTTATCCCCCTTCCAAGATCGCCATTAACACGACAATCTCTATCCCTCGTCGACCACCCGTGCATTATGCAATGATTCAACCTCCTGTCATTACACAATATCCTCCCAAACCACTTAAATATTCACCAGTGGAACCACTTGATGAAGGATTACCTGACCCAACAACAGCATCATCAAATACGCGAGAGCATGAACAAGCAATGGATAACATTGAACATGTCACAGAGGATAAACATAGAACACGAAGTATAAGGAGGAAAGCAATATGGAGTCGTGGATTAGAAAATAACAATGACCACCCACCACCACTACAACAACAAAGAAATGCCTTGCTTCATCGGATCTCACTCCCGGTTTTGACTCGTCCTACATTTCACCAAGAACGCTTGTCCCACAACAATCCAGTCGGGAAACGAAAAAAATGGTTCTTTTGTCGTCCTTGGAAACGATCAAGAAAAGGCAAGGAGCGTGCATAAACACACGATGCCATTTACAAACACATTTCTTTATTATTATTTCTCACTCAACACTCATGATCGCATGTTGCCATTTTCCTGTTTTGTATTTCGTTTACTACACAACATCCCACGCTCTTGCTATCCCCAACATTTAAATACCCACACACACACACACACTCACACATCACCCGCAAGAGGGAAAAAGTTGCCGTATGGCCATTTTGTTTCAATCTCCACGTCACTACCTGGTGCACACTAATAGTCTAGTTAACAACGTCTAATTGTAGTAATATAATGTGCTCTTGTTACATTGTCGCAACTGATCCTTTGTTATCCTATACCTTTGTTGGTCATATAAACCAGATGCTCACGTCATTTAATAACCACATCATGGATTGGAAACAGTTTATATTATGAATATTAATTCATGACATGGCCCGTGCGTCCTCGGAAGCATATTCCGAAAATAACATCCAGCAAAAGAGTTAAGCTCATGGTTATGTTACAGCAATATAATATCATGATCTATGAAAAGTTCCAGCATGTGTATGAGGCGATATGACACAATATTGACAAATGACAAGCGATGGCTGGCTTCAACTTGCTTGACACATTGTCAAGTTAAAAGTTGATCTTTATTATCACTGCATGATGTACGTGATTCTCTCTTCATGCCAAGGCTATAGTAAACAACTTGCATTTAGCCATTGGTCAGTTTTTAATCTTAACAGAATTGCTCTATCAGCAAGCTGTTATATCATCCTTTCCTGACAAGCACGCATATGACACAGTAAAATGATTCGGTTATGAAATCCTAACCAAGCTTGAAATCAATCTGTGAATTTGCAAGTCGGAATGTGATTACAGGAACAAGCTTGATCAGTCAACAGAGATCACATCATAGTCTTCCATAGTGATTGAATCCATAAACAATAACATATCGTCATAGCAACGTTGTGTGCAACGTCGACAAGTGTTTACAAATCTATTCTATGATTGATTAATGTCAACAAATGGTATAATCCACACACTGTGTAGTATAAAGGAAATTGAATCATTGTCTTTGATCAATCGCGACTTATAATGTCAGGGGGATAAAGCATGTGATTTACAGTCTATCAGGAACAATGTTGTATTTGACTCAGAAACGAAATCATTCATGAATGCACTAGCACCATGATCATCTTGAACAACATTCAAAGGTTTATTGACATCAAGATGCATTTGTATGCAGCTATCATTTGTTGCATAAATCATTCACGTCCAAAGTGGGAAAGCGCTCGATCCCACAGTCTCTTTCAATTCCAGATCTTGGCACGAGTTACGCGCTCAAGTTTAAATCGACCATTTGCTTGCTCTTTCGCTTCCACTTACACACGTATCCAATCAAACACACACCACAACACACACATTACGAGCAACCATGGCTTCGAATGAAAAGAACGACACTAGCAATAAGAATGACAGCCTATCAGAAGCCGAAAAGTTCCTGGAATCACTGAACTTGTCTTCAGAAGCACAATCCGATGCTAATACCGCCAAAACACCATCTGCTTCTTCCACTACCGATCACAAGGAAATCATGTCGTTCCTCGATGAAATTGCACAGTATCCTGGAGCATCGGCTGATAATACACCCAATACAGCAAACGCTTCCAAGCAAGAGCAACAACAACAACAACAACAACAACAGGCTTCATCCACTACTAGTGGTGAATCGACGAGCAACAATAACGATGATAGCAATAGCGGTGCTAGTGGATGGATGGCGTGGGGTAACAACCTTTGGAGTCAAGCTGTCAAGACGACAACCGAACAAATCAACAAGTCTGGTGTCGAGTTGCCAACCACAGCTAAATTACTCGAAGATCGTGTTAAGCAATTTGTCAACAAGGAGAATCTCGGTAAATTAGGTATGTAAAAGGATATCAAGTGTATGATAATCATACTCACTTTATTATATTTAGGCAGTGAACTTCGTAATTTGACGACAACACTCTTGGAAACAGTGGCGCCACCCATTTCAGAGCACGAATTGGTTGAAGTGTTCTTGTCACATGATATGGTGGGATACGTGGGATTAGAAGCTCTTGTGTACCGAGCATTTGCACGCGTTATGGAACAAACTGAATCAGGTCACGTGGTCGTACGTAAGGTCGGTGACAAGGAAGAAGACGAGCCGACTACAACACGAAATCTCAACTTGTGTGAAGGATTGGTTGAAGGCACCAAATTGGCCAAGGTATATTATTTCACTATTGGGACAGTAGGAGGACTGGGACTCACCATGATTTTATAGGCAAATTTGGATCATCTCATCAAGACGCATTACAAGGCACCAGAACAAAAGACGACATACACACCACAATCCGGTGCCGTTCCTGTGATCAATTGCCCTGTATTTTTAGCAATCCAACCTGTGTCATTACAAGATCCAGAAGATGGTCCTCAAGTTATTTATATTGTTCTACTCGTTGATCCTACACACCAACTTCGATTCAAGACTTATTCCCAATCCATGCCACAATCATGGCTCGATGTCCCATACGAAGAGAGTGAATGGGTGGAAGACAAGATGGTAGAAATGATTCGAATGTCAGTGACAACAATTGCTCAGGATTATGTTTATACTCGAATGACGGGTGCTGAAAAAGAAATGGCTCGAATGGCTGCAGCACATCAACAGCAGCAAGCTGCATCATCATCATCACCAGCAGCAACAACAACAGAAGAAACACCATCCACAACTGAGAATACTACCAAAGATGAGCAATCAGAGAAAAAGCAATAATAAAAACTATCAAGTTATTGTTCAATCAGCAGTTGATGTGGATCTTGTTAGTTTATGAAGGTACATAATATATAATCTACGACGAAGATGCATGCACGTTTCATTCCAATGCCTAATAAACTACTGATAACCTTTATGCCCAAAGTTACTTCATCTCAAGATGTAATCAACATAGTAAGGGATCAACGTAAGCGACTATGGAGTCGCAGCAATTTTAAGCAATTGCTACCAGTAGTACAAGCCATTGTAATCGATACACATCTCACACACCAAACATACATAATCGATCCATATATACCCTAAACAGGATGTATGATAGAGACAAATATGTGTCGTAGATTGTTGGATTGTAATAGTAGCATAGTATTAGAGTAGGATAACGTTGTAATAGCATATATAATACAATCGGTCTAAGTGATGTACCGGAAATCAGGATGCTATTGAAAGGCATGTTACACATTAGCATACTAGTAGCAATACTCATACTAGGGTATGTTCTTACCAAATCACATAATTCATCCCCTTCACATGCCTTGCGATACTCTTCAGGTGTCATGTTGTCGCGTTTTCGGTTGATACGAATGAGGAGATATTTGTAAACAAGGATAATGATGATTTGGACAAACATTAATGCAGCACATGCGGAATGAGCACGAATATACTGGGGTGCATCGTTTGCTCGATACACCTGACCACCCAATGCACCACCTGAAACCCGTTAAATCAGCATTTATATTTGTCGACCCAGTTTTGATTTGATATCTTACCAACATTGCCAATCGAAATGATAATAGCAGAAGCAACAGCACGCTTTACGTGTCCTGAGAAATTATTTGCGAACCAAGAAAGCATAGTGGATGCATGACCAAATACACCTGTGGTGGTAATACATGCTGATATGTAGAGAGCGACAGCACCTTTATCTTTCAGTGTTATCAACAAGATGTATCCAATCATTCCAACAAACGATGGTACAGCAATGTGGAATGCTCGTTCACCGACTTTGTCTGCGTGCATGGCGATCAAGATAGTGGCAACGCATGCTAAGATATACGTTGATCAGCCAAATCCTGTATACATACATACATTGAGATACCAAGCAATTGGCTTACCAATAGCATAGGGTGGAGCTGACATGGCTTGAGCTTCCAAATCTTGAAATCCCATCCCTTTAATGATACTCGGCAAGAAGAGACTGAGACTGTATCTGTGTATGGATCATGATCGTTAATAACATCACTTGTATAAAAGCACACACTCTATAATGAGATATTTACAAGGGAATCGAACCACAGATATAAACCAATGAGTGGGCTAAAACCTTCCAGTCGGTGCATCCAGCTCTGAATTGCTTCCATGAAAAGTGTGTTGATTCTGACTTTGCACCAAAATCATCTTGAAGTCTTTGGATAATTGCATGTCGCTCACGTGGTGTAAGAACTATGTAATACAAAATCACATATAAGCATTTGCCACATATCACCCATCAAACGTTATACATACTTTTTGATGTCTCTGGCAAGCCTGGCAATACAAAGTATGTCAAACATGCAAGTACCATTGTAGGAATACTCTCAATCAAAAAGATCCATTGCCATCCGCGTAAACCACGTAGACCATCCATTCTCATAATGCCATAAGCCTACGGTATATCCTTTAATATCACATCCTGGCATCCATGTGTTTTGCATTGTTCCTTACCAGCACACCACCAAAAGCCTGTTGATACAAACATACAATGAGTCACTATTTCCAAAATTGGGAACAAGAAAAGCTTGACTTACACCAGCGACAGTTGCCCATCCAAAGAAGATAGCAATTCGTGTTGCTTGTTCTCGACGAGTGTACCAGAGCGTAATGTAAAAGATGACGCCAGGGAAAAGACCAGCTTCAGCAATGCCCAAGAAAAAGCGCGTAGCTAATAAACCGCTTCCGTTTTTCACTGCACTCATGCACGCTAGCACAATACCGAATGAGATCATCACCAAAGGGATCCATGCATTGGGACCAACACGTTTGAGCATGAGATTACTAGGAATCTCAAAGATAATCTTTGTCATAGTAGGTAGATAGAGCATTAGCACAATGTGGATAGCATGTACATGCATGCACTTACATAGCCGATAAAGAAGATGGATAGCGCTACATTGTACTCAGATTCGGTAATGTTCAAGTCATCAGTAATACCAGCAATCTTGGCATTTCCTGCAAAATGCATAATCATTTGTCAGAATGCATTCAGAATGCATGGCCATTTTATGTATCTCCTTTTCCTTACCAATATTGGATCGATCCAAGAATGAGCACAAGTAAAGTAATCCACAGAACGGTATAATGCGAAGATCTAATCGCCAACGCAAACGTCGCATCTCTTGTGGTGTCAGCGGTTCATATTCCTCTTCTTGTACCAAGCCGTTGGCTTTGACACCTTTTTCTGCATCAATTACAGTGGTTGTCACTTCCACCTGCTCCTTCTCTATAGTAGCCATGGCGATGATTGTCAATGGTGATAGGCGGAAGGAGAAGGAGGGTTAAATAGAAAAAGGAAGCAAGAAAGATGTGATTGGAAAAGGAAAGAGGAATGAAAAAGCCAATGCGGGTAATCCTTGGTGCTAATGTAGATCAGGGAGCTGGCGTTCCCATCGCACAAAATCCAGATTTGGGAAAACTCAGTTCAAATGCATGCATGCAGGTACTTTAGTCGCAGCTATTGGTGTCTTTTATCAAACAACTGCACTGGATACTTTAAAACAGGCATTTTCAATTATCCATCAGCATTTGCTATAAGGATATCAGATGCTACAAAGAAAGAATTTTATGATTTGAGTGTGTGATCGTTGCACAAATCCGACTGTTCCCCACACACTTGTGTAATTTGCCTGATTCAGTGAGAACAAGCCCATTTCCTGTTATATTGTGCGAAGCTGCTGACAAGAATGCGGATGAATTCATCAGGATCCATTTGCTAATCGGCTTCATTCCTCATAGTATTCACACGAACGGAATCCTCATCCGGTGAATCAATAAACTGTACAATTCATGTTACACGCTCTGCTCGGTAGTTTGGTGTCGCTTTGATCCGAATGTCGGAAAGATCTATGTAACAGGATACAACATGAATCAGATCGCTTGACAAGCTATTGCTTGATCCCATTTGTTCAACACTCGTTACTCCGAAAAAAGTTTGTATTTGATACATTGTTCAAGCTATCATCCCGGCTTTTGTATTCTCACATAATAATGAATAGTATTCGCTCAATTGCTCTTTTACTTCCCACCCAATTCCATATCGCTACCGATTACACACACAATGATACACAATTTGATTGTTTTCGTTTCAACGAACTGATCATTATTAATGCCGTCATGAGGTATTATAAAGGGAAACAATGATTTACATCTTAGGGGCAAGACGATTGTAGGGAATGCTCAACAAACGAACAATATCAGCATACATCTACATGATTTCCGCGTCAGTATCATGGATTCACATTGAAATATCTTCAATATATAAGATACATTACCTCTTCTTTGAGTTGTCTATAGACAATACCGGCCTTGGCCTTGGGAGCCCACTTCAAAGCAAGTGCCTTGGCTTTATCGAGGACTTCTTTTTCTGGTGCAATTTCATCGACAAGATCATTCTCCAATGCTTCCTTGGCGGTGAAACGGTGTCCTTGAAGAACCATATCTCGGAAAGTCTTGGGCGACATCTTGTAGCGTAACAATCCAGCCATACCAGGTGCAAGAGGAGATGGCAAATCGACTTCATTCTAAAAATGACAATGGACCCAATATGAGTCTACATGCATAGTTTTCATTGTTGGTTTCTTACCATGCACATGTAACCACGGTCACTACGCATAACACGGTAATCTAAATCAAATTGCAAATTAGGTAATGATTCAAAATTAACTTGTGGATTCACATTTACCGTGAGCAAGGGCCAACATGCATCCGCCGGCAAATGCATGACTATAACCTATCATTAGTTTACATTGTTCTCTTTCTTCGCACGAATATGCTCATACCCATTCAATGCTGCAACCGTGGGAATGCAGAATGTGACCATACGTCGCAACATTAAGAGATAGTTCTCCATGAAAGGTGGGTATCCAACAGCATGCATCAAATCAAGACCGTTGCTGTAAATCTTGCCTTCAGCATAGGTGACCAATGCCATATCCTCAGGTTCGTCTGTGGCAAGGGCAATGTCCTCCACAATTTGCAAAGCTGTCATGATCGCCTTGCAAAAGTCGGTTGTGAATCGATTGTCCTTGTTGTGCAAATGCAAAAGAAACAATGGTCCTTCGCGCTTGAGCGTCATCCAATGGTTGGAGCTGGAAGGCAAGGCAACGGGAAAAGTAACTTCAGACATGGTTTCTTGGTGGTGTGTATGAAGAAAGAAGAAAGAAAGACAATCCTTTGCATGTATAACAAGTCTCGCTCTTTTAGTGTAACAATTTCACATGTTAACGCTGACAAACGTGATTTCCATAACCGCCTTTACTTTACCCCACATATGTGTAACTTCTTTGACATATAACATTATCAGATTTTCGATTACTGTTCGCATAAACAATTCACATATGATATTCCTCAAACATTGTTATTTCGGATATTGTTTCGGGGGTGGGGCATCAATACACGTAACTAGGATAACAGATTGGGTTTCACAAGAAGTTCTTTTGCATTAGTAACATTTGACAGCTGTAAAGAATGAGACGCATTTAATGGTTCATAATGTCAATCTATACTTGTCTATCTGCAATATGGTTGCGTTCAATTATTGGCAAAGGAATCATGCTCTTATAAAATGTCTCGATGATGAGATGCAGCCCTACACTGTATCCAAAACTCAACATTGTGTGCGAGTTGTCAGAGTTGTATTAGTAGCAAGCTAGAAATAAAAGCAGTAAACGTTATTGATGACTTTGTATAGCCATAAAACGGAAGCTCACTTTGAACATATGTGTTATGCAAGTGAAAAGTATTGTTTTAAATGCGTTATTGCAGCTGGTTTATTGAACAAATTATGCTTCTAGATGCGCTGGACATCCTTTGATATGGTGTATGAAATCAGTTTGCTAGAACATTGTCGGCATAAAAACAAGCGTCTGCTAAGATATTTTTTAGGGATCGAAGAATATACATAAGCATGAGGAAATCCCAATACCCCATTGTTTCCACTGATAGCCAATTAGTTATCCATAATAAAGTATTAGGATGTGACAAAACTACACAGCGCAAATGTATATATGTATTTCTGTTGTATAGATGATATTACTTGCTGCACAAGGAGCTGGTTTAACTACAACATAGCGTGGAACTTCATCAGCAGAAGACGCGACATACAACAAGAATTGCGACGTTCTTAAACTAGAGCCACTACACTAGAGCCATTGACTTTTCTTATTAGAGGCAGGTACTAGCTGTAGTCGAAAATGTGGTGTCTCTAGTTGAATAATGGTGTAGTGGCTCCGGTTTGATGGTGTCGACGATACTACAAGAAAGCTGAAATACAAGAGGTGATTGCAGGCACACAACATAATTGACAGCTTGCACGAATTATTTTATTAATTGTCTTTGGGGAGGATTGTTGGTTTATTATATTATGATGGAGCTACCCATTAAAACAATAACAATGAATACAGCGTGCGCTCATGTGGTTGTACAAGTTTAAGGGGTGAGCTGCATAATTGTTACGCACGGACTTGATTTCATCACTGTAAAATCATGTATAATCTAATCACGAAAGATAATGAATAAATCGAGTTGTAGTTTATTCTTCTTAATGGAATATTACTAATGTGCATATTCGCAGCAGCAGCTATAGCAAGTTGGGTTGGCAATGAATGATGTGTGCATAAAATGAAGGATGGCGGCAGGAACGAAGAAAGAGCGCTCCTCTTCCTCTTTCTCCACTCATGTTTCACAAAGGTAAGATCAACTCCATTTCCAAACTACAATTGTACTAACAAATGTCAATGCCTTTAATGCACAGCGTCAATGGGGGTGAGCAGGTCACACGAACCGTCGTCAATGGGCGATGCTTCTTTCGAGCCTTATGGAACATGTGCGCGTGATCTACCAATGACTCGAGCTTCATTTCAATACAGCAGGTACGTTCAATCGTTTCCCTTGTTGTATTCTTCAATTCTGGCACACTGTGACACTGAAAGTCGTTTGTAGGTCGCTGTTCTATCGCTTATGCAAGAACCAGGGATGGTCATATGTATTCTTTGTCCTCGTTGTGCAAAAGGAGAGAACCCAACACGTCTTTACATTGCTATATGTGGGTACGTTGACAAGGAAGGCGTATGATAAGGTTGACTAGTTATCTTACATGTGTTTATTGTAGGTTGAGCATCTTGGAGGAGATACAGGGCAGCTACAAGGCTTTGATCTCAAGCAAGAAAGCCATGCATGATCTCATGGGTACGTATAGCCTTGGATCTACAAAGAATGTACGGTTCATTAACGGGTCTTATAATGAACCAGCAGCAGAAAAAGGTTCATGGCATGGAGATCGAGTTGGTTTAGGCAAAGAACGCAGCTGAGCAACCTGGCAAATGTAAAGTGTTCAGTGAATGATTGTTGCATACAAGTGTACTCATACAAGCGACATTAGAATCAAGATGGCTTCAGCTTGGTTGTACTATTATTGGCTGCATGTCAAGGATGTCATTGTATCAATCTGTATTGCCTAAAGGGAGACACAACGTTCCCTAGTGCTTTAGCACCCAGTGCTTTAGTACCAAATGCGATCAAGTTGCGAGGCTTAATTTATTAAGTCATTCAAAAATGCAACCTCTGTAGCGTTTGAACACGCGGATCCACGGTATATGGAACCGAGGCTGACTGGTGAGGGACTCATGTATTTGGGTCACCTGTAATCTGGTAAATCGGGACCATGCTAGTAGGCGATATGGATTGGTACATTTGGCACTCCTTTCTATCACTTGTTATTTCACTGGTCATACAAGCATTGTTCGATGGATTCAATGGCATTTATTGGTATGTAACTCTTTTAATTCCCTTGTGATCATCGAGATTCAATTATCGTTCTAATGCATTTGAATGAGTCTTTTGGATGAAGCAATGTTCACAATTCGTGTTATTGTCACGGCATATCCAAACACTACACTAACATCAAAGATAAGTATCATTCAAGTGGTATATGAGACCTTGTTTGCTGATCACCTTGTATCCTTTCTAGTTAAACCATGCAGCAATCAAGCAACTTGTCTTTGGTGGAACCAAGTGTATCCTGTGAGACTTATGATGGCGGGCATTGTCCAAGCTACTGTGAAAACGACTACCATCACTGGGCATTAAATGGATTTCTCTGTAACAAGAAAGCGATTTGGTGACATCAAGTTTTTCGCAGATTGATGGCCATGATTGTCAACAACATTTCAATGCACTGGGTGGCAGCTATCAGCAACTCGTGTCTTGTATCGGTGTATCATCACAGCAACTGGTGCCGTCATTGGAGCCATAGCGTTCTTTTCTTCCTTGTGGATATCCGTCTTCAAGCACTCATACTGATGCCCTGGATGTTTTCTCGACAAGTCAATATCTTCATGTGTGCTCTGATCAAGACCTGGATTATTTGTGCCTACGCTATTTGGGACACATGACGTGTCTTCGACGCCAACCAGAAAGGTCGCTTGATGGCAGCAACTACTGATATGGTGAATACTTTATTTGCTATGGGTAGAATGGGATGGTGCTTTGCTCTATTGTAAAGTACTGTTGGCAGCAAGATTTATGTGCGACAGTGTGGTCTGCCCTATCTAGGCCCTATCATTTGCATTTGAGGATTACTGCCTTAGCGATTGGAACGTGAGCCTATCATCGGTGTCCTTTGGTAGACTGGGAATCATGTATTGCAAGTAGTGGGAGGTAGTAGGAGGAGATGTTGACGTATACACTCTTATGGATGGGTCGGCCACTGTGGGCTTGGGATGCTTCTTGTGTCCTTTTATCAGACCGAACAAGTTCGGCCCATTCGGGTGTAGCACCCAGAATAGTTGTCTTTAAATCTTCGTCCTTAATAGCACATAAAAACATGACATATTAATGTACATAATATCATCATATAAAGTGTTTTTGTACAATCAAAAACTATCTCAGCATTTGTTCCATACCAATTATTAACAGCAATACATATACACATATGTCATGTCACGCCGTGTAGTTTCGTCAAATCCCAATGCTTTATTATGCTTGCACACATCGAAATCATATATAATGAAATGTCCATTTGAGTCAAAGTCGTTCAAGATGATACAATACACATGTAATGTTGCTCAACATTTTATATATATTTACACAAACGCATTAATTACTATATAAACAAAACCTATGCTTTCTTTTCGTCGACTTTGATCGATTCGGCTTTGAGAGAAGCTGAAGCTGACTTTGGTGCAGAATCATCATCGTCTCCAAGCACGACTTCTTGACCATCAATAACACGAACAGGACCAGTAAACCATTTTCGTGCAAAGAGAGCAAAGTAACCACCAGAAAGGATCATAATGAAGGCAAAGGGAACAATGGCGTAGTTCATATTATCGGGGGTGATGGGTGCTTCAGTTGGGCAAATGAAAAGGCAGCATGTAAAGAGAAGCCAGCATGATGAAATGACGCCAACTACGGTCGAAAAGCGACCCAGATTCCAGGGACCTGATAACGAAATGTAAGCAACTTGCATTGATTGTTCCAATACAATGTAAATACCTGGCTGGAAGGTTTTTCGTGCAACAGTGATACGTAGAACAATGGGCACAAGGTACGATAGCTGAGATCCGATGGTGTTGACAGAAACAATGGCTTCATATGCTGTGCTGTTGATCATGTAAAGAATACCGACAATGCCAGACACCTATAATCGATCAAATTGTTAGCGCAGTGTCCCTAGATTAAGAACTAGGATAACTTACAGTGATGTTAAACCACACGGCATATACAGGATTGTTGGTACGTGGTTCAAGGCTGTGAAGGTACTTTGAAAAAGGCATTGCACCATCTCTAGCAAATGCATATACCATACGAGATGATCCGAGAACCAAACTGCTGCCACAGAAAAAGATTGACAACATGACAAAGATCAAAAAGACCATCGTCCATGCGTTACCAACTGCATCTAAGAAGACTTGGACCATTTGCGGTTGGATTGCACTGTCACTCGCGATTTGAGCATTGAAATCTTTCACCATGAAGCTAATACCGATCAAAAAGATGAAACCGCTGAATGCATTGGCTGCTACAGCAGTCAAAATACCAAATGGCGAGCCATGCTGCGAATTTTTGGTTTCTAACGTCATCATAAAAGTTAATGAAATTCTCTATATTTTGCATGGCAAGTCATCTTACCTTCAGCCATATGAGCGGCACTGTCGTAGCCAGAAAGGGTATACTGCGATTGAAGGATCACAAGAAGGAAGGCATAACCATCACTTGAGAAACCAGAGCCATTGTAAAACTCTCCAAACTACATAGTTTGACAATTAATTGAGCTCCCACGCTGTCAATGGTCACATTGGTACACTTACCACAAAGCTACCAGTGGCAAGAGGGCGAGTGACGGCAAGACCGGCTATGACAATAATAAGAATACCAGCCATGTTGACAAAGACTAACATCAGATATATTAGCATTCACATTGATTACGTAAATGATATTGATTTGCTGATATGGGTGACTTACAAGCAAATTGGTTCATGAAACCATTGAACTTGACAGCGACCGAGTTGAGAATACCGTGAATCAAGAGAATACCAATATAGATACCATATTGCATGTACACAGAGGTATCAACCTCGGGTTGCCTAGGATAGAATTAAGGTTTGCACAAATATATGGCAAGTGAAAATGCACAAACTTACCAAACATTGATCACACCGGCAATGAATTGAGCTAATCCCAAATCGACACTGGTGATACCTTTATGGAAAAACCCGTGTGTGTTAGTTGATAGGTAATGAAAGAAAAATGAGAATTTTACCGAAGCAAAGGCCGATCCAGTTGAACCAGCCAGTTAACCAACAAGCTAATGGCATATAGGGTCCAGGGGCAAGGCGACTTGTCCAAAAGTATAAACCACCCGTGGTGGGATAGGCACTACAAATCTCAGCAAGAGACATAGCCACCATCATGGTGAAGGTACCAGTAATGAACCAACCCCAAATGACACCAAGCTATTGCCTATTAAGTATGTTTGTTTGTTATAAAATGACATTTGTTTCACATACCGATCCACTGTCATTCATGGCATCGCCCCACATCTATAATGAATAAACATTCTTGATGAGTGTGACGAGAGATATGCAAAGATTATGTTTGTATTAACATACTGGTGTCAAGCCAGATAATACTGAGCAACAAGAAAAGGCAATTGCAAAATTAGAAAAAGCATTGATGGAACGGCTCAAGTCCTATGATATAGAAGTTATGCATGCACATGCATTTGCGTTAGGGTGCATTCTTGAAAAAAGATGAAAGATTGTTAAAGAGAACGGTTGTATACCTGTTGATAGCCGAGTTGTCGCAAGAGTTCTTCGTCTGCATCAACACCAGGGGTGCCATTTTCAACCTGCTTCTCGGTTGTTTTGCTTTTGCTGTCGAGCAATCCAAATGCCATCGAAGGGAGTCAGTTTTGAAATATATGTGTGTAAGAAAAAAGTTTCAATCGATTGAATGACAAAGGGGGGGAAAAGATGGGTCCTTTTTATGTGAAAACTTTCCTAGCTTTGATAGGAAACTCGCATATGCAAGATAAAGCGATCAAACAACGGGTGTGAATGCAAAATGGTATCGTGGGACAAGATCATGGCTTACTTTCGAAAAAAGGTCGATGTAGCTTACTCTGCGGTGTGACATGTATATAGGGATCACAAAAACCCCCATCAGTATATTAGATTCCATTTGTACACCCAAAAATGATGTCTACAATACAAAGCTTGAGCGCTATCATAATGCCATAGTGATCGAGTTAAATGATGAAACCATCCACTGTACTGGAACCCGATCTTGTTTTCGCTCTTGGAAGTAATTCATGCGTGACATAGAGGAGTTGTGAAAAATGAAGACACGCTTCGTGATACCCAAGCATTTGTCAGCCAGGGACACTGATTGGCCTGTTCGCCATGGTGTTTACCTTTCTTTGACAATCGGGATTTACAAACTTATCTCATCGCACAAGCGCGCATTGTCTCTTATCGCCATTTCGAGATATCTTAGGCCATGTGTTATCACTTTCATATTTTCACTGCTGGGAACATCCGAGAGTGGTAATCTTGATTGACAAATCGGTGTACAATACGCCAAACCGAAATTAGGACCAATCGCTCTCCTATGGCTATGATTCACCCAAGGTGCATCAAGCTGTGGTAGAAATCTTTACAAAACCCAACATTTGATTTGAGCTTGAAACCAATCAGTGCAGTATCTCGTTTGTGAACATCAGGAACTACCGGCTACTATAGGCATACACTAGTTCTCACGCATACCCGTGCGAATGTATCCGAGATCTCCGAGAATTGTTTACACTTATACCATCGCAATGATTTGAAGGGTTATACATGTGCACTTTTCCTGGTGTAGACGATTCCACATCCTGAAAAGTCCACAGTGTGGCATACTAGTTACATCTTTGCGAGGCACATATCAATGCATATCACATGTATTAAACTCCCACAGTCATTAAAACAAGACATTGTCCCATCGAAACGACATAAAATGCACACGCATATGACGATGATTTGTCAAACTTGTGTTAGCAATGACTAAAAAGTACATTTTGCTTGGCAACGTGACTCAAAAGACTTTTACCCCACATTTATTACCGGTTCCATGGCAATGACCTTTGCTCTCTTTGGACAATTATAAATTAAGTTTACCAGTAGGATTATCCCAAACTGGTGGGTCAAATGAACTAGAATATGTGGAACAAAGGGTGGATACAATGGTGGTAGGAATAGTGGGAATAGTGATGAATCTCATTATATTATCGTTGTTAAGCAAGATTGGGCCTATGATCGTGGTTGTCGGGGAAGGAGCCCGGCAACAAGTGAGAGTCGCCCAACAACCAGAATTTTGTTTTGTTGTTTAGCAAGCTGACAATGTTGCCACGAACAAGTGCAAGGCTTGGAGCAGCTTTATTGACATCCACAGCAAAACGACGAGTTCCACAGCCTTGTCGATTCCAGTTGACACGCCATTCCTTGTTAGTAGACAACTCACGATCGACAGCAGGATCTCATAATCGCTTCTGTTACTCGACATTGACAGCCAACGATGAAGCAGCAACATTGGAACGTGCGATTGAACAACACAATTTGGCCCAGGCACGAAAGTCGTTTGAACTCATTAATCGAAGCAGTGGGAATTTGAGTCGTGAGACGATTCGCAATTTGCTGTTAATGGCACGCAAGAGTCGTAAGCAATCTGATCTCGTGTTGGTGCAGGATATTGTCAATACCATGGAGACACGATTTGGTCTTGTTCCTCAAGCTTTCGAATATCATGCTCTTATGTATGCGTATGGTGTTCATAATCGACCTGATAAGGCACATAATATTCTTGAGCAAATGTCGCAACATGGTGTCAAAGCCAATACATTCACATACAACACGTTACTTGGATGTTACAAGCGAGCCGGTGATACTCAAAACGCGTTGCAATTATTGGATGAAATGATCGAGCGACAGATTTCACGCGATGTTGGCAGTTACAATACATTGATTCATCTTTTGGCTGATACAGATCGAGATATGGCATATCAATTGTACGACAAAATGCGGCACGATGGCGTCATGCCCGACAATTATACCTTTTCCACTATGCTCAATATTGCCACCAAAGCCAACAACACAACTGTAGGCGATCGTGTATATGCAGATATCCTTGCCAGCAAGAATTCCAATATCGACTTGTATACACTTAACAACATGCTGGCATACAAAGCCAATGCTGCACATGATCTCCAAGGTGCTCTCGATCTCTTTTATAATCTACCAAAAAGCATACGTCCTGACGTTGTCACCTACAATCTGTTACTCGACGCATGTCTCAAACTTGATAAACCAGAACAAGCTTTCAAACTATTCGACGAGATGCACAACAAAGCTGGATGTGCACCTGATGTGATCACTTACGGTGCATTAATGGATGCAGAAGCACGATTGGGCAATGTGGAGGGAGCACTGAAGCGCTTTGATGAAATGATTCAGCATTCAATTACACCTAACGACCGAGTACTTTCGTCACTTGCGAATCTTGCATCACAAGAAAAAGATGCTACACAGCTGGATCGGATATTGACTATAGTGGAACAACATAGCAACAACAACAACAATTCACCTCTAAAATTGGATACACAAGCATACAATGGATTGCTAAGTGGACTTGCCAAGCAAGGTCGATCTTTGCAGGCACAGAACTTGTATGACAAGGTGTTTCGATACAACACTCACAAGGCTGATATTGTAACATATACGAATTTAATGCTGGCATATATCAATGACGAACTTGTGGATGATGCTATGGATATCTACTATGAGTTGCGTGAATTTGTACACGGATCAGATGCCGGCAAGGAGCGTTTCAACATGGATGCAGCATTTTACACCACACTGATATCTGCCATGACTCGGTTACCAGGACAAGAACTAGAACTTGGACATCGACCAGCACCCAATTATGTATACACCATTGATGATACACCTATTCAAGGACTGGATGGTCGATCACAACCTATGCTATTGACAGCGCTTGCATTATTCAATGATATGCGACGATCGATGATACGACCCAATGCACATGTGTATACCGCCATATTACATGCATGTGCAAAGTACAAGGATGCGTATGTGCTGGAGCAGATACACAAATTGATCCGCATGGATTTGTACTTTGACCCAGATACAGCAGTGTATAATGCGTTAATGAATGCATACAATCGAATTGGGGATGGGCATATTGTGCTGCAGATGTGGGAGATGTTGGCTCTTTCCTCAGCCCCTGAAACTGCCATTGATCAAACCACCGTTTCTATCGTTCTCGACAGCTGTGGTCACAACGGATACAGTTACCATGCACGTGATATTTGGCATATGCTTAAACAATCCGGATTTGAGCTAAACACCAACAACTATTGTTCTTATGTGGAATGCTTATGTCGAAGCCAGGGTCGAGATGGTTGGGAGGAAGCAAAAAGGGTGGTGAATGAAGAGATGCGTCCTGTTTACTCCGCCGATTCACTCATCGACCCACGCCCCCTCGTGGATGACAAGACTGTAAATACTTTGATCAGCTTTGCAAAAAAGAAGCATTTCTCTCAAAATGAAATTGAAGCACTCGAGATTTGGAAGAATGACATATTGCATCATCATAGACAGTAGATAATCCCCCATTTGTTAGATCATCATCATCCACATCAAATTATTAAAGAGAGAGAAAAAAGAAACTGATCCATACTGTGTGTAGTTGTATAGAGATGATGCGTGGTTGAAGGAGCTTATCATCATCAAGGCACATACATGTTTGACCCTTGCCCTTCAACAACTCCTAAATCACCCTTATAATCCCCCCCCTTTACTTTCTTTCTCTTCCACAAGTAGACCCTTTTTTCCTTCTTCCATCCCGTTTCCATTCTCACTCAATCTTTCTCTTGGTCTATCTTTCTCTTTCCCTTTCCTTATTACTTGAATAGTCATGGCTCACGTAAGTATTCACTACAATAGCAATAATAACATTGAGTAGCTCGCTCATAATGGCTTGAAATCAATATCAGAGACTTGGTGGACGTAGAAAAAATGTCAAAAAAGGCTTTCAATTCACACTGATGGTTGTTGGTATGTGTATTGGCTTATGTATGAGATGGATATCTCACGTTGCTGTTCTCCTAATCATATCTCGTATGACAACGCACGTTAGGCGCTTCCGGTACGGGTCGTACGACATTTGTCAACACATTATGCAACTCCAGCGTATTGGCAAAGAAGGTGTGTGACAGCCCAGAAGAAGCGCATAACGAAGAAGGAATTACTATCAAGCCGGTATCAGTTGGTAAATAATCAACCTTGAGCTTGTATCATTCTTTTGCTAACGTTGAACCGATACAACATTTAGAACTTGACGAAGATGGCGTGAGGTATGTAAATGATGATGAGGGGTGAAGGATGGGATGATCAAGAGAAAACGCTTTGCATGAGCAAGTTTATATCCAATCATGACATCTTACTCATACACACACCCCTTTTCTCCCCCTCTTTTCTTTACCCCGGCTTTTCTTATGCAGAATTTCACTTACTATCGTTGACACACCTGGTTTTGGTGATAACATTGATAACGAACGATGGTGAGTTGTTTCAACAATATGATATGCTATGTGATGACTGATTGGATCATGTATAGTTTCCAAGAGATTGTTGGGTACTTGGAACGACAATATGATGATATCCTTGCCGAGGAATCGCGTATCAAGCGTAATCCACGTTTCCGAGATAACCGTGTACATGCTCTCTTGTATTTCATCTCACCGACTGGTCATGCGTAAGTATCATGCAGCTTGGGTTATGGTAACACACACGCATGCTAATTCACGGCATTTTTTTAGTCTCCGTGAGATTGACATTGAGCTCATGCGTCGATTAAGTCCAAGAGTTAATGTAATCCCTGTTGTTGGTCGTGCTGATTCATTGACACCCCAAGAACTTAAGGATTTCAAACGCAGGGTAAAGCATTTCTGGGCTAGCCTAGTAGTGTCCCAACACACTGATTTATTTATATATGCTATAGATCATGGAAGATATCGAACACTACAACATCCCCATTTACAACTTTCCATATGACGTTGAAGAGGATGATGAAGATACCATTGAGGAAAATAGTGAATTGCGTGCTTTGCTTCCATTTGCCATCATTGGCAGCGACGAAGAAATCACCATTGATGGTCGCACAGTACGTGGTCGTCAATATCCATGGGGTGCTGTGGAAGGTATGTGTTATATATTTGAATTGACATATGAAACTATTATTCACTTGCTTCTAGTGGACAATCCCCAGCACTCAGACTTTGCTCGTCTGCGATCAGCATTATTAAGGTACGTGGCATTCATGTAAAAGGGAAGGTCATCCTATGATATCCGTGCAATTTACATTATGATATCAATCTTCTCAGTTCTGGTAGCTCCCACCTTCAAGATTTGAAAGAAATCACACACGACTTTTTATATGAGAACTATCGTACCGAGAAACTGAGCCGTACAGTCAATAATGGAGAATCAGAGCAAGTGTTGGTGTAGATAACAGGGCTGATGACTTTTGTTATAAGGGTATTAATACATTATGTTTATAGTGGTGATAGGGATGCAGCACTCAATGCAGATGATATGGCAAGCCAAACTGTGCGTTTGAAGGAAGAACAATTGCGAAAGGAAGAAGAAAAGGTAAATATCATGATTGGGTTCCTTTCCCCTGTTACCACCCTTCTCTTCTACAACACGCATGTATATGACGCGCGCGTGTAGTGGAAGCTGTGTCTCTCCATCTAACGCCCTGTTGCTAATTATCAGCTACGCGACATTGAACTGAAGGTACAACGGGAGATTCAAGAAAAACGTGCCGAACTCATGAACAAGGAAGAAGCTTTGCGTAATCTCGAATCGAGACTTGCTCAAGCCCAGATTGCAGATGCTTAAATGAAAACCATCCTTTCCTTAGAAGAGAGAAAAAAAGCATTGTGTTTTATTGTGTTGCTTCTGCTGCTTATTGACCATCATCATCATCATCACCACCCCTTTCCCCATCTGTGTTTGTCTCATTGTTTTTACACAGCTCCATTAACAGAGCTTAATCCACCTTATTTTACATCATGCATTGGGTATGCATAGAGTAGCGTGTTTCTTGACAAAATGTAGTTAAATTATACGACGCATGAATATGACCGTACATGGTAAGTCTGTGATACGTTGTCATACGTTGAGTGAGCAATGACATCAGGTTTTATGATCTGCTGAGAAGTGAGCTCCACTTGCATGACCCACAAAAAATACCCGCTCGTTCCAGCTCTTATTCTGTTATCTTTCTTTTTCTTCTTTGCAATGGCAAGTCCTGAATTCAGTAATCCACTTCGAAAGTTTAAGCTTGTCTTTCTAGGCGAGCAAAGCGGTAATTGCTAATCTCACTTGACGAAAATGAATCACCATTGACTTCCTCCATGATGGTTTAGTGGGCAAGACATCGCTCATTACTCGTTTCATGTATGACACCTTTGACAATACATATCAGGTATGACAATTGCGTCAATGGTTTCGCATTATATGATTAACATGTGATCTATCAAGGCAACTATTGGCATTGATTTCCTCTCCAAAACCATGTATCTGGAAGATCGAACAGTACGGCTTCAATTATGGGATACAGCTGGTCAGGTAATTCATTATGGGTACCAAAAACAAAGAAACGAAAAAAGGGATAAGGAGGAGGGTGGTAAACAATGAGTCCATGATCGAGCTCATGTTTTATTATGTTTCTCCTTGTAGGAACGATTCCGTTCTTTGATCCCATCTTATATCCGTGATTCAAGTTGTGCTGTTGTGGTGTACGATATTACAAGTACGTATTGTTTGTTGGTCAAGGCACCATTATGATGATGCATGCAGCTAACGATTGTTATTTGCCACATGCACGCGCCCACCTCAGATCGCAATTCGTTTGCAAATACGGAAAAATGGATCGATGATGTACGTGCAGAACGAGGAAATGACGTGATTATTGTCTTGGTTGGCAATAAGGTGGATTTGAATGAAAAACGGTATGGATCATTATCATTTTTTTAATACTCTTTGTTCACTCACAATGGCTTCTTGTAGTCAAGTGACACTGGAAGAAGGCGAAAAGAAGGCCAAGGACTATAATGTCATGTTTATTGAGACAAGTGCCAAAGCAGGTCATAATGTAAGGGGGTTGTGCCTTTCAGGGGCAATGGGCTCTGTTGGTTGTGTGCGTGTATGCATAGAATCATTTTCTGACATCCCCTTTCTCTTGTTATTGCTTATAGGTCAAGACACTATTTCGGAGGATTGCTCAAGGATTGCCTGGTGTTGATGCACAATCGGAGGAAGGAAGGGATCAAAGTAAGACACTCTTTTTGTTGAAAGAAAGGATATTCTATTAATGACATTTCGGGTGTACGTGTATAGTGCAAAAGGTCGATCTAACCAGCTCTGAGAATAACGATGCAAGTGGATGCGCCTGTTGATATTCATCAATTACTCCAAAACCAGAATTTATCTATACTTATGCCATTTATCTTTTTGTCACGCTTTTTCCATACATACTTTAAACACCATATCCATAAACACAACATCTACTCATTTAATGTTGGAATCAAAATCCACTGAAGATATGTAATGCCAACACTATGTGAAAAAGTAATAATGACGACCCGCGCAAGAGCTTCTTTCCGGTAATAGTAGGGAAGCAGTTTAATTTGGCCAAGAGCATCAAGCACATTCATGATGCAAAAATACGATTACCATCCACTCATACAACAAGTGCTGCATACAATATATCAAGTTTTGACAGGAATTGAGTGGTGTTTGGAACGTCATGTGGGACAGAGATGTTGTAGTGCAGTTGTACCACGTGGTTGACACTTTAGATTGCCTTTAGCGCATTGGTTGTAAATCTAATCCCCGTTTCATTGACTGGGAACTGATAATATTCCCAGCCAATATAAATGACATGTGAAGCGTTAATATAACAAAAGGGAGATTGGGTTAGGTTTTATTGCTATTGAAGAGGTATGCTGAATGCAACGTGGAAGAGAGGAAATTTAAGACTGAGATGACACGTGAATATGGATGTTCATTGACCATCCAAATGGGGATGATGAGGATATATAAAATTCAAGAAAGGAAATTGAAAATGATCTCAAAGTGTGGGAGGAGGAGGGGGAAAAGAAAACAAGGCTTGCAGCATCAACATTTACGAGAGATGAAGGATACTTCAGTGGACTACAAAAGTTGGATTTTATAGGTGTTAATTAAGTGGTAGATATTACAGGTGGTTGAGATCTTCAAGGATTTTCTTGCCAATGTCCATGCTCTTCATACGAGTTGCTCTTCTCACCAAGAGACGCTCGGTGCGATATTGCTCGTAATAACGTTCCAAGGTTTCGCTTTGGAGAATACGACGATGGCTTGACAACAATAAAGTCTTCAATGCTACAAAATCGCTATATTGATCGCTAAGACAATCAATCTTGACCCATCCATAATCACGTCCAATCTTGATATCATCAATTTCCACAGGTTCGCCAGTTTCTGGGTCATCTTCATATGCAATCACTGCAAAGGGAATCAATCGCAGATAATCGATAAATGCTTGTGTTTCTTCATCTTCTTGTTCATAATTGAATTGGCTGAGGAAATCATCAAGTGTGTTGTTCTTGTTCTTTTTGTTGCCTTCTTGACCATTCTCCTTTGTAGTAGCATCCTTGTCTTCTGATGTGTTGTCTTGTTGATCCTTTTCAGCATTCTCTTCTTCTTCGTCGTCGTCATCATCATCCTCTGGCAAACCGTAGAGTGGAATCTTGTGAGTAGTATAAACATCATGAATGATGGTTGGTTTAAATCGACTGCGTTGAGCACTAGTGAGCGTATCGGCTTTTCCAATCACTGGGATCACATTGACACGTTGTGAAAGTCGAGAAAGGATACGAATGTCGTATTCATCCAATGCACGCTTTGCAGGATCAAGTACATATAAACAAGCATGCACTTGTGTATCCACGGCTTTGGGATTTCGTTTGACCTTATTTTCCTATACCGAGAGAGAAAAATAAACACCTGCATTCATTGTTCATGTAACATTGTTTTACCTCGGCCAAAGTCAAGTCAAACTGATGCTCAATATAACCGAGAATATCATGCAGCTGTTTGTCAATCTTGAAATCGCCTTGGAAACCGGGTGTATCAATAAGTGTCAGCATGACTTTTTCGCCATCCACATCGATACCAACTGACGCAGTATAGGGTGTAGTTGTTTTTTCAAGTGGACCATCAATTTGGTGTCGAGTGCCTTCGGGCATACTTCCAAACGATTCACGCTTGTCTTTGGGCATCTCGGCTTTCAGGGCCGCCATGAGCGTTTTGATGAATGAAGTTTTGCCGACACCCGAGAATCCAACGACCATCACGTTGAAATAGGAAATGGCATTGCGTCTCGATCGAGGAGACATGGTGTGCTGTAGAGAATAATATGTACGAGTGTGTGGAGCTGGTTGATATTGGTGAGAAGTGATGGATCTGGTTGCTTTAACTCGGATGAGATAGTATTATCGTATAGTGAAAGAGAGAAGAAGCTCGTTCCAAGGTAATAAAAAAGAGATGGATACGTGCGTCGAGTAAGTGAAAGAGAACAAAAAGAAGTGATGGGTTGCCCAAACAGGTCAAAACTAGGCAAGTGCGCCGCGTGTTGAAGATATGCTTGTGTAGCGATGAGTATAGTGTGTGCTTCATTCTCTGTTAATACTAAATCACCCATTGTGCTCCATGTACCTGGATACCCTTATCTTACACATATTACAAGACCCAATGTAGCATTTTCTATTAGATTGAAAACTATCAAATCCAATAAATGTAATCCAATCCCACAAAATAAGCAATTGCCTCTTGGCGCCTCTTTTCCTCCTTGGATGTAAGATCTACTCTCCTCGAGGAAAATCATTTTTCTTGTAACACAAGGATAAAAGCTAATTACACCGCAATCGTGGCAAGTTGCCCAAGTTTACTTTTCACATTACTATTACTCTAATCCAAACTTCTTGATCCTATTCTCTCTATGCTGACACTCTTCGCATATATTCAACCAATGATCGTGTTGGCCGACCTATAATATGCATTGCGCTTAGTCCTTGCATTTTGCTGCATCCCTATTCAAGAAAATACTTACCACTCATGCCCTTGATATGATAACCTTGAGTAGCATCGCTATCCATAACACCAGCAATGTCGATATGTGCCCATGCAAGTGGTTGCTCAGATTCCACACCAGCAACAAACTCCTTGAGGAAAGCAGCCGCTGAGCATGCACCTCCCGATCGACCCTTGCCCAAATTGTTAAGGTCAGCAACGGTAGACTCCTTCATTTCTTTCAGGTACGCATCATGCAAAGGCATACGCCAAAATGGATCTGAAGTCATCTTGCCAGCACTTTCAAGTCGCTGCCATAATAAATCCGAATTGGTGAAAACACCTGCAAACGCATTGCCTAATGCTACATCCATTGCACCAGTCAAAGTAGCAAGATCAATTAAGCTTTCGGGTGAATACTTGGAGCTGAGATAGTACAATGCATCAGCCTACCATGTATATTATTAGCATATATATATATCAGTATTCATAAATATACTATTTCTTACCAAGATAAGACGACCTTCTGCATCGGTATCCATTACTTCAATAGATTTGCCATTCATGGCACGCACCACATCACCAGGTTTGGTAGCACCACCCGATGGCATATTTTCACAAAGTGGCATACATGCAATCACATTCACTGGTAGCTGAAGTTTGGCAATGGCATATAATGAAGCAGCAACAGTAGCAGCACCACCCATATCACCCTTCATCAAAGCCATGTTGTTTGATGGCTTGAGCGAGATACCTCCCCTATTTTTAACACCAGCCTATTAGCACTCCTGCATAACACAATCATGCATTGACAACACTTACGAATCAAAGGTGACACCTTTGCCAACCAATCCATGTGGTTTTTGATTCTCATCAGCACCACGATAATGAATCTCCAAGAATCGAAGAGGTTCCTTGCTAATCTTAAATAATGAATATACCTTTCCTCTACCCATTGTATGCAAGTCTTACCTTCCCTTAGCAACAGCCAAGAACGAGTTCATTTTGTTGCGTACAGCCCATTCTTCATCACGGACAATGACTTCAGTGTTTTCAAGACCGGCAAGTATATAAGCAACTTCTTCAGTGAACAACTTGGGTGTCATAAGGTTGCCAGGAGTTGTCATCAACATGCGTGCGAGATTTTGCGAAGTGCCATAAATGTATCCAGTTTCCCAATCACGTTCCGTGTTTGCTTGTGCTGCAAAAGGATTGACTTGAATCGGTTTACGACGATCGGCTTCATTCTTGAGCTTGTCGAGGCAGAATTGAGCGAGAACAGCACCTTCAGCAGCGCCTTGTGCATTGACTGATACATCCACACCCACATTCTCGACACCTTGTTTCTGTAATGCTTGGATACCAAGTGCTGACTATCATATCATTAGTTATCTTTATTGTTTGTTGTATGACCCAAGACTTACAGCTTTGCGTGCTTGTTCCAACTGAGTAGCTTCATCCTTGCCTTGCTTTCCAAGTGACACCACAGCTACTTGTTTGACACCACCCACATTATACAAGACACGCACATCGCCTTCCTTTTTGAAACTGGATGCTGCAAGTTGCTCGACCAAGGTTTGACGCGTATTGGAAGTAATATCACGAGTAGCAGAAAAGGTAATTTGTTCAGCATCGGTATAGGATCCCAACACGAGCGCATCGTAATTGCTGGCATTGGTGAACAGTCTACGTGGAATGGATGCAGTGACGGAACGACGACCAACTGCTTGTCGTGCTGTCAAACGTCCAAGAAGGAGTCGTGTCATGTTTTTGTTTTGGTTGCTGGTCAAGAAGCGTACTATTGCAATGCACACCGCTGTTGAAAATAGAGCTCAGTTCCAATGCATTTACTTGCCCAGCTCTATTCCGTTATGCTCTACACCATTAATTATATCCATGATTTCCTTTAACTCCCCACAATGTTCAGGTTTATTCAAGAGCTCGGCGAATAAAGTCATTACATCTATTGATTGATGGATTGATGAAATATCCTTGTGGAAAGACTATAATTGATGCGCGGTAGCTATTGATCGACCATCAAGTTCGTCTAATAGATTACTTTTATGCATTTTATAAGAGTAGCAGAGGTGTTTATTGGTGTTATGTAGCATTGCTATGATAGATACTATTCAACCAGTGAGAGTGATAACTAGTAGCCATTTTCTGACATTTTCATATCATTTTTGAATAAACTCTTGGTTGTGCCATTGTACATATCATTTATCATCCAGCTGTAACATGAAAACGCAAGTTGAGAAAGGAAGGTTGTTATGACGACGATGATGTTTTGCTGAGTATGATATGCATGAATACCAGGTACAGCATACTTGTTTACACACTAAATGCATTTACTCTTTAACAACAAAGTCTCGTGTCTGTATCGCCCAATCCCTGCATGTCATATCATTTTTTGTTGCACACCACCTTGAAACGGAGAACAATGAGATTGCTTGCTGTCGGTGGTTACGCAGCATGGTCCCGACAATGGATCCTTTTCATGCAAGAGCAACATGGTATTCAACATCCTTGAACAAGTCATTTTTTCTAATCCATTAAATCTTGAATGATGCGAGATGACAAGTGAATGTATGGGGCATAACGGAACGACGAAGAAAAAAGGGAAGCCCTGGCATTTCACGTGAGACGTGGCACAAATAGCGTTAAAGTGAGCTCTTGCAGCTCTTGTCACCCCCTCCTTCCCTATTTTGATTCCCTTTCTCTCGTTTTCCCCCCAACTCACATACCCCTAATCTTTCTCTTTGTTATGCTGGCTGATGCATACGGTAATGAAGCGTTTGTAATGTTGGGTTCATAGACTCACTCGTTACAGACTTTTTATTAAAACTACTCCTTGTGGGCGACTCTGGTACTGGCAAGTAAGTTTATCTCTATCTCATTCACTCATAGTAGTAGACTTGGCTGACGCATTTTAGATCTTGTCTTCTCCATCACTTTCTTGAGAATCAGTGTATGTATATTCCCGGCACGTTATGGTTATCGCCCCATGTTGACCATGGAATTACCCCCTAGTCAAGAAAGATTCCGTCAACACAATCGGTATGGAATTTGGAACACGTATTGTACATATTGCCGACAAGTCGATCAAGCTTCAGATATGGGACACTGCTGGGCAGGTATACAGGGTGATGGTAGTTGGTGGGGCGGAAATACTTGTAGGATAGGATACTGATGATATGGTTACCTAGGAACGGTTTCGGCAAGTGCAACAGCAACCAAGCACAAAATACGGCATCTGATGGATTTCTTTCTGCAGATCATTAACACGAAGCTACTTTCGCGGTGCAGCTGGAGCGCTGGTAGTATACGATATTTGCAAGTAGGTATGATGCATTGGGTTTGGGTGGAAGGAGGGTGTGGGTGACATGCATGAATATCCAATCTCACATGCTATATTGTATATATAGTAGAGAAACATTTCTAGGCGTACGATCATGGCTGAAAGATGTGCGTACGTTGGCCAATCCAGAATTGGTCATGATTCTCGTTGGAAACAAAGTAGACAAGGCAGATGATGAACGTGAAGTATCCTATTTGGAAGCAAGCCGATTCGCTCAAGAAAATGGTACATGTGTTGATGTCAATGCAAGAAAGATGCAAACTAACATGGATGCATTGATAGAAATGATGTTCCTGGAAGCAAGTGCATTGACAGGAGATGCAGTGGAAGAAATGTTTTTCAAGTGTGCACGATCCATCCTCAGTAAAATTGAAACTGGCAAGTATTGTGTGTTGGGAAAATATCATGTCAACAAGATTGAATAATGCATATGATATCTATTTATATAGGACAAATTGATCCAGAACGAAGTGGGAGCGGGGTACAATTTGGTGATTCGAGTCTACGGCGAATGACACAACGTACACGAACAAGGAGGAAGGAACGATCTTCATGCTGTTTTTAAATAATCCTTTATGTGAATGTGAATACAATGTATCAAGTAAATATAAAATAAGTTATCGCGAATGCAAGGAAAGGGCTGTATAGTAGGGGGGTAGATCAAACAGTGAGTGATGCGTGTGTGTGCGTGTGTGTGTGTGTGTAATAGCAGGATCGGGTGAAGGTTGGGAATAGCAAGCAGGATTTGTTTGGATTATATCCTTTCGGCATACACTGTTAGTTTTCCGAGCTTGATAGCAGATGCAAATGCATCCTCCATATCTGTTTCAGTTTCCAAAGGCAAGCTTTGACCCGATGTGTCATCCTTGTAACGTAATGATACTGGGAATCCAAGGCGATCCTTGACCTTTTCATGCAATTGTTCAAGTGTACTATCAGCTGGCACTTTAATAGCGAAAATATCATCCTTGTGAGCAATCTTAAGTTTCACTGTGCCAGTCGATGTTGCTGGTCGAGGTGTGCTTGTATTGTTGCTAACGGTGGTTGTTGGAGTGGTAGCAGCAGTGGCTGGTGCTGCTGATGATGATGATGATGGTGGTGGTGCTGCTTGAGTGGATCCGCTGTCTTCTTCTGTGGGTAGCAAGCATTGATCGGTTTCAATATCCCCTTCATGAATACCAAAAAGCTGACTTTGCACCAATGAACTTTCAGCCAAGTAGCGTGGAAGACTTAATAACTCGGCACAATACTTGTTTAAATCTCTTTGTCGTTCAGCTATCACAAATAGAATCAGCAACTCGGGTCCTAAAGACTAATCACCTTTTTAATAATTACCAGTAATATCCTCATCCACATCTGTCAATGGACCTGGCATGTAAGGCAGTATTCTTTCTCGATCCTCCTTGCCGGCTTCAACTGGGAAATCATTGAGCAAATTGATTTGGAAATCATAGAAATCTATTGGGCGGATTAGATAAACATTCAATGATGTATTGTACTTTAACCACTTGCCTTCATATAATCGATAAAGAACACGATGACGACCATTGTTCAATCTTGCATATACAATGAACCAATATTGATCACCTTCAAGAATATAAGAATCAATCTTGGCTTCTTCGACAATAGCACCTGTAGGTTGTTGCATAGCGATATTATCTTGAAAGTTGTCTGGATGATCATCATGTTGTGGACGTGCTGATGTAGCAGATGAAATGGATGAACCAGCAGAAATACTTGATGCTTCATAACCTTGGGTCATCTTTTTCCATTCCTCGACGGGTGGTATATTAGATGGTGGTTGTCCAACAGGTCGACCTGTTAATGCATCTCGCACCTCGACAAATGATACCGGAATTAATCCAGGTCCACCGAGTCGTCCAATGGGTTTAGCAACAAACCATTCAACATTGGATTGAGCAATGACAATGATAGGTTCACCCGCTTTGGCATCCAATTCATCGGATCGTTCTGCTTGGAAATCATACAACACGACACCGTAAAGGGGTTGCATCTTTCTCGGTCCACCACCAAGGCTGCCACTGCTACCACTACTAATGCTGCCGTTACCGGGATCTATTCATGGATAGTTAAGAAACAAGGACATGTTGTATTGATAAACTATCACTTACTTGGAGACGTTGTATTGCCGTTATTATCAAGAAAACCTGAATCAGCCTTTTGTTGTGGAGGTGGTGCTACAGCAAGGTTGCGTTCAGACTTGTCAAGCACCTGGAAATAACTAACTGGGACAATGCCTCTCGAATTGGTGGCCGGGTTGCATGCTTCAAACCATTGCTCGTCATTTTCTCGGCCGATAACGTGAAAAAAGTCGCCTCGTGCAAATGAAAGCTCGTGTGCTCGTTGTGCTTGATAGTCGTATAATGCCTTGATGATCTTTTTTGGTGCTGCAATGGCGCCTTGTAATGCAGTGGGTGCAGTAATGGGTGTAGAGATCTGATTCTTGACGAGCGATCGACGTGCTGATCGTAAGTTACGAGGTGGTTTGACTTTTTCTTTAGAAAGATACATGGTTTCAAACGAGAAGAATAGCCACGAGGATAAAAGAGGGGGAAATCACAAGGATTGGAAGAGGGAGAAGGGGGGAAAGTAAAAAGAGTGAAGAGTGAGTGAGAAAGAAGCTTTTTGGATTGAAATGAGTAGGAGCAAGTACAAATCGATGGTTCACAGACGCCCATTTCCGGTCCCTTTGTAACACATATTTGCTCTCAAGATTTAATAAACTTGTGTCACGTGTTATAAGACCTTAAGCTTTGTCTATGTATAATGTTGGGAGATGGATGGTTTTGTTGATGCAATTAAAGTAAAACATCACTGTGTACTCGGCTGAGGATGATCGCTTGCTGTTGGGCGATTTTTAGGTTGTTTCAGTTAGCATGGATGTTTATTAGCTGGAACGTATGACCACATGACAAAGTATAATAATGCAATATTCATATACAGCTATCATAGTTCTGCTTGAATATCATCATCTTCTTGCAATAGAACCATTTGCTCATAATCACATGCCTAATTCTTTGTCATTGAATAAGCGCTTCTGAATGCTTGATGACTTGTGTATAATACACTTGGAAAGACTTTAATGTGGTATGGGTATCACAGACAACTTTAACCGAATGCTTGTAAGAATCTCACAAACAAATACACAGAAGCCATCTATACAATAGATATGTGTTCTCTCATGCATGTAAAGTAAACGTGATTGATGATCTAGAAATTGAAGCATATAGTAGATCAGTTTCGCCAGCTTCAGTAAATCAGTAATCTTGGATCATAAAAGACAAAGGATTGCCCTATCATTTCACCACGTGGAACTTGTATCTTATATGTCAATATGTAAACAAGTCTGTTATTAAGTATAGGTACATGGTAGTTTCATTGTTTATACAGAGATTGTAAAGGAACTATAATCTAAGACACTTGATATTCAAATAATCACAAATTTGATTGATCACACCACGAACGAGCATGGCATATTGGATAGCAGAGATGGTCAAGAGTGCCTTGAGCAAAGCGAGATGATTGATATCCACTACCCTGATAAACATGTCAACAACACTGCCTATTGCATCAATATCCCTTATCTCTCCCTATCTTACCCTTCCGAATAAACATCAGTATAAGCAGCAACGCATCCAAGGGCAAGGATCAAGTAAACGGGAGTGTTCCAATACGGGAAAGAGAGCTTGGCTACGTGTGCCGTAATCATCAGTCCCAATTGATGGCCAAAGAGTAATCCAAGCATAAAGATGAACCAAGTCAAATGTTCATGTACTATATCCGGCCACAGGTACATCCAATAAAGTGAAGTTGACATCATATACACAAAAGGGAAAAGACCGGCGAGTGCTTTGAGAATACTCCGATCTTCATGCGAGTGATCAGTAGGCTTGAATTTGATAATGATCACATTTAGCAATCTATGCATGATACTCATTAGTTAAACTGTAGACAATGAATATGGGTTCATTCACATACGCTGCGAATATATTGTACAAGAGCACAATGGCACCAATTATAATCAACACATGATTCAGCTGCAATCCACCAACGATTCGTTTCCATGGTTCAGTAGCCCAATGAGTGATGGGTACTACTTCAGCGATCCGCAACGTCCAAAACGCGGGACCTATCACAATTGTTAGAATATAAAAGGCAATGATGATGACGATGATACTTGCCAAAATAACCGGAAATCAACTGAACGCCCACCAGCATCAGCACACCTTCCACAGGACCACTAAAGTATCCCAGGAAGAGAACACCAGTATGATACTCCTCCCAAGTAGATAAATAAAAGTTTCCAAGACTTGCACACAAAGAAGTAACAGTCCACCAGCTTTGACCAAGATAAGTAGCGGATGCCCATGTGAGACAACCCAACATTGTGTTTAATGCATCGCATCCTACAAATACATGTATCATGAGACCCTACAAAGTTCCCCATCATCCATGCCCCCATGATGATCTTACCATGATCAAAGAGCTCACCAAGGGGCCCTGATGATCCAGTCCTTCGTGCCTGTTTTCCATCAATGGCATCCAAAGATTGATACATGAACAAGCCCAATCCAAATCTATGATAATTCAACATCGTTTCAAGAATAAATGAAATAGGATCATCTTACGTGTAATAGACCCAATTGGGGCACGGACCAAGATCGGAGGTGTAGTAAAAGAGCGTTGCTACGTTCACTCCCACGCAAAGCAACCCAAGAAGCGTAATCATGTTTGGACTAGACGTGCAGTGTCATTAAAAATAGACATGAACGATGGAGAGTGTTGCATTACACATGCGATGCTTACGCGATCCATAGAGGAAAGATCTTGACAAGGTTGTTCCAATAGGGAGTAAGGATATAACGCGACACGAGTGACTTGTCGACTCCACCGTACTTGTAACGACGTAGATTGGGCAATTCCTGAGGAGGAATATAGCTCATGATGGGAAACGGGTGAAAGGAACAATTGGGTGTAGGTGTAAAAGAGGAGTGAGAAGAAACAACCAAAGGGAATCCCCGTCCACATGAAAGATGATAGTGTTCCCCAGCTTTTTTTTTTCATTCATGCGTCAGGGCTGCTGATAGTTGCACGATTGTACAAAGCAGTCATTTAAGATAATAAATGATACACAGAGTATTCGTCATTTGGAGATCACCACCATATCCTTGACAACCACCACCTTTCTTTCAGGAACTAGTCAACTCATTGTTGCCATTTTATATTGCCACTTCCTATTGAAATATGTTACTATTAACAATTGACTCGATTTGATATCATTCGAATCTATGATTTATTAAGTCCATTTGACTCTATGCTTATGTGTGATTGTGATATGGGACTTGATGGATCCACGTGCACCATGTCAGGTGTAATGTTTACTTGCACTTGTGTTTCACAGAACTGTAACATGGATTATTATTACTTCTCTCTTATCAATGAATGTTTGATTTACACAAAGGGGTTCATGAGTTTATTTTTGGATAAAGTATTCACATGAAAAAGTAAATGGATGTTTGTCATAACAAAGAAAATGTGGTGTGTTATTGTAGTCAATGAACCAGAGTTTAGTAACCAAAGAGGAGAACCGTGCGAGAAACTATGCGGAAATTGAACTACGATAGCAGAGTTGCATTCATCCCAGCCTTGTGTGTCCCTTTCTTTTTCTTTTTCCTTCTCGGTTGTCCTAAAACAGCATGATCGGTAGTGCACGTTGTTGCATCTTTCCAAGAGCCTATAAATACCACCTTGCACACCAACCAAGATCTTTCTTTCTTCTTTCCACAAGACGCATGTTATCCACTACTATCAATAAGGAACGCGTGAGCATTATTGGCTCTGGCAACTGGCAAGTCATTCATTTCATTTTTAATTTATATGATTGCTTATACAATAGGCTAGGGGTTCTGCTGTAGGAAAGATCATTGGACAGAATGTATTGAAGCATAAAGATATCTTTGATACTGAAGTACGGCAATGGGTATTTGAAGAAACATTCCAGGGCGAAAAGTTGACCACGCTCATCAACCGGGATCATGAAAATCCAAAGTAAGAAATACAATGTTGCATGAATAACACTACGCTGACCTACAAGTTGAAGATACTTACCAGGCATCAAGTTTACTGATAATATCAAGGCAACACCCGATCTCTTGGAAGCATGTCGCGACGCGACAGTATTGGTCTTTGTACTCCCACACCAGTTTGTTCGAGAAGTGTGCGATGACTTGGCTGGCAAGATTGCTCCCAATGCACGAGCCATTTCACTCATCAAAGGACTTGAAATTAAGCCTGATCAAGTAGTCCTATTTTCAGAAGAGATTGCTAAACGACTGGGACTTCGCGTGGCTGCACTGAGTGGTGCCAACATTGCAGATGAAGTGGCTCAAGAAAAATTCTGTGAGACAACGATTGGAAGTACCTCGGAAGATGGTGACCTGTTTTTCAAGCTATTCAACACGCCATACTTTCGCGTGAATGTGATACAGGATGCTGTGGGTGTTCAGTTATGTGGTGCTCTCAAGAATGTTGTCGCTGTAGGTGCCGGTTTTTCAGATGGTTTGGGGTAAGCGATGCTTGAATGATCAAACGTTTTGGATGATCCAAACGTTGGGTCATTGAGCTATTGTTGGGGAAACACCAAGAAACAAGATGCATTGTTACTCAAAGATGGCATCTTTGATTAGGTACGGAAGCAATACCAAAGCAGCCATTATAAGACGCGGTCTTTTAGAGATGCGAAAGTTTGGTCAGACCTTTTTCGGCACTGTTGAGAACGAAACCTTCTTCGAATCATGTGGTGTTGCAGATCTAATCACTACTTGTGCTGGTGGTCGTAATCGAAGAGTCGCTGAAGCTTTTGTTAAAACTGGCAAACCCATCGATGTATTGGAACAAGAGTTACTCCACGGTCAGAAATTGCAAGGCACTTTAACTGCCAAAGAAGTTCATGATTTCCTTGCACCACGTGGTCTCGTCAAGGAATTTCCCCTATTCGAAACCGTTTATCGTATCTGTTATGAAAACGCTCCCATAGAAAGCATTGTACGTGATATTTAGAGAGTAAATTCAGATCTTTGTGTTGTTTGGTTTATTACATAAATATACATGATATAAAAGCAAATGATTATATGGCATCTACTACATTACTAGCAATGCATCAAGCATGGGCTTTGGTAAACATGATGCCTAATAACTTGGGGTAATGTTGAAGGAGAAAGTGGGTTGTCTGCATCATCTTATCCCATCGGCTTAAAGTATCGGCTTCTGGTAAATCTGCTGTGGTACTTGATGCATTTTGAGATGAACAATGGATATTGCCACCTTGTCCTTGGAGTGGTATCACTTTTGCATAATCCTGATGTATCTCCAAGGTTGCCAGTGGACCATCAGAACATGCAAATAAATTGTGGTGTGTTTTATAAGATCCTGTACTTGATGCAAGCTCAATCTCAATAATGACACTATCGTTGTCGTGTAGCATGACAAGTGAAGCAAAGGATTTCGGGGGTTCTTGTCGAAAAGAAACGCTTCGGAAGAGAAGGGATAAAAGAACGTTTAGGAGGATAAGACTAAGCCAGAAAACTGTTTGATATTGGAGAAAGAAAAGGTGACGACCATGGATGGGTGTTGGTACTGATGGGATATCAGCTGTGTGTGGAGGATGATAGAAACATTCATTAATGGGTTCCTTATTGTCTTGGGATATGGCAGATTGCTGATGCAAAAACCCAAGCACAGTATGTCGATCCAAGGCAATAAATTGGTCAATTGATAAGATAAGAAGAGGTTGATCTTTAAAATGGGTAGCAAAAGATGGGATAGGACCAACATCGAGTAGCATTGGTATTTCCACACATTGTACTCTGTAAAGCGTGAGCATATCAGCAAGTTGGATACGTTTATCAACCACACCAACACCACTATCATCATCCGAGATGGCAGCACTTGTAAGAATAGGAAGGATAGGAACACCCAATTTTTGAAGCTCCCACAATGTAGCCATATCTTCCTCAACCACAGCAGTATACTGTCGATCTTCAAAAAAATAAAAACATAGATCAACTTGCTTCTTTCCAGCAAATGTAATAAACACATCCTCATCTTCCTCATCTTCCATATCAGCCATCGATAATGCATGGTTGCTCAATCCTTGGAGCTGTCGCACATAAGGCAGAGCCTGTTTGCGCCTTCCAGTTGACCATGTAAAGTCAGCTTCAATGATGGCGAGACCATTGTCTTCATACGCATCCACAACGGCATTATCATTTTCTTCCCCAGCCATTAATCTTCTAATGTGTCGTTTCCTCTCCTTGAACACATTACACGGTACATAATTATGACATAGCATCAGGGCTTGAGCCATTTTAGAGAAAACCATATGCTTGTCATTGTATGATGCAGCTCCCATATACATTGCTCGAACACATGTCTCTTGATGCTCTGTTGATCTTGCTTGATTATCTTCAATCGCATCCATTTCTTCTTCAAGCCGCTCTCCAAACACATCCAATATTTCACTCGTGGACTTTTCATCCATAACTGACTCCAATATTGCTTCGTCAGCAAGTGAAGAATAACTATCATGTTGTTTCATCGTATCTTGTGCTCTTGCACTATCATTGGCATGCATGGATGGTGTGAATTTTGTCATTGCGCTCGTGTCATGAGCATGGGAAGGGTCATTGGAAAGTAGCTCGTCAACACATAAAGTTGAGCTTGGGATTAATGGTTTATGCTTCCGGTCACTGTGAGAGTTGGAAGGGGTTGACAGCATATTGACGAAATAGCTGGATACAAATAGAAAGATGGAGGGAAAAACCGGGTGAGAATAATGACCCATATAAATAAGGCGCTCTTTTCTGCTGCGGTGGGTCACGAGGCACTTTCCTAAAATTGATCCTGTTGCCACGACAACCAGGGGTTGCTCCTCCTTTGACACATTGTATCTAACATAATTCCCCGCATTCTGCATATAACGCCATCTCCAATAGAGATTTTCCCTGACATACGCATACATCAACTCAATAAGTAAACTCTATACCTTGTTCCTTTTGTACCAACATTAGTTTGGGGCAACAGATGTTGGTATTGATATTGCAAGCTAGTGATCCGAATAAATGAAGAGATATTTAAAGCAATAGAAAGGTTGGGTGTTTCCTGGAGTAACATGTAATAAGATATATGATACCGACGTTTCTCTTCTTTGTAAATCAACGATGCATGAGATAAACTTTGCTATGAGAATATTAAGTTTAAAGCACTAGCTCATTGTGCTTTAACAATAATGATGTAGTCACACTATAATATATCATCTTATCAAAAGAAGTTGCCAGTTTGCACTTGGCTGTCGCTCCAATGACAGTACTACCAATACTCCAACGCAAATTTTGATTGTCTTTACGCATTCGACGGTTTGGTTCACAGTGCAAATATTTCATTTTTGATCGTTAGAATGTAGAATTAAGAAATGTCATGGATATTCAAGCCATCTTGCATACTCAAATGCTTGTTCGTTTAATTGAAATGAGTATGTGGTTATCAATGACTTTCAATTATGCAGCTTATGATTCAATGTCGAAACAAAGTTAACGTATGATCGATGACTACGTAATGAATGGAATGAATGGTGCATTACAATGAAACAGTATACGATATATTTATTTCTTTGAATGATAGATTGAATGTTGATCTGATGATGTTGAAGCGGCAACAGAATTTCACTGGTGGTGGTTCCTTCTTGGCTGTGTACCGCGCTCTCTCTCTTTTCTCCTTTCAACTAACGTCATGGCGTCATCTCTACCGACGTTATTCACAGACTTACAGAGAGCAACCATCGAGGGCAACGATGACCGTAGTCTCGAGCTTTGCAACGACATTCTTAAACAAAGTCCCAATGATCAAACTGCATTGCATTGCAAGGTGGTGACGCTTATTCGCTTGGGTCAATACGATGACGCGCTTTCTCTCATTGCACGCAAGTTCAAGGGTGCCGATGTCGACTTATCGTTTGAGCGAATCTATTGTTACTATCGCACCAACCAACTTAAGCAAGCACTCGAATTGCTAAATGAAATCAAGGCAGCCAACGACACGACAAGCCCTGGTCTTTTATATCTCGAAGCACAACTGGTAAGACTGAAATCGATACATAATGAATATCAAAGGATACTAAGAGATATGGATATAGTTGTATTCTCAAGACAAGTATGCTGAATGCATTGCTGTATACGAATCCCTTTTGGAGCAAACCAACAAGAATGATCCTATTTACGAGGAGATCCAAGTGAATCTACTTGCTGCTCAAACTGGTCTCGCCTTTTCATCATCGTCATCATCATCATCCAAACCAGAGCCTATCACAGTTTCGAATGAATCGCAGTACGAAGTTGCTTATAATGCAGCATCACTTCATTTAGCAAGACTTGAATTGGACGAAGCACGCAAACAACTCGAGGTGGCAAGAAGTAAGTTTGTAGTAGGAAAGAAGAGGGAAGGATTTGTCACATGCAAACTGACGCATGGGTGAATAGAGACATGCAATGCACGATTGACAGAAGCCGATGTACCCCAAGAGGAAATTGATGAAGAATTGGCTGTCATTGCAACACAATTGGCTTACACTTATCAAGTCCAAGGCCGTGTGGAGGAAGCCATGGAGATCTATCAATCTGTATTGGGATCAAGGTAAATTAAAAACAGGTTGACACATGATTGGAATATCTCATTTGTATTATGCTCTAGCACCGTGAAGGATATGAGCATCAAGGCAGTTGCATCCAACAACATGGTGGCAGTGCGTCAAAAGAAGAAGAATCTCTCTGATGCTGCGCAAAAGCTGAAAATGGCAACAACCAAGGAAGCTGATTCACGATTGAAGCGATATCAAAAGCGTGTGATTGCTATGAATGATTCTTTATTGCAATTGTATATGAGCAAGGTATTATCATGGATGAGAATGGGATTTTAGAGATACAATACTAATGATATACACTATGGAATAGTTTGAAGAATGTCGGGATTCTGCACGCAAGTTGATAAAGACTTATCCTGAGAATGAGACATTATATCTTGTATTGGCAGCTGCTACTTATCAGCAACACAAAGGACAAGCTGCATTAGAGGAATTGAAAAAGTATGCAAAGGAACACCCATCATCACTTGCAATTTGGTTCGCTACCATCCAAGTCGAATTGTTACAATCGCAACCAGCAGCAGCTTTGAGCACGTTGGAACAATACCTCTCACGTGTCGGTGAAAATAACAAAAAGGAGTATTACCGACCAGCCGTTGTTGCATTATTAGTGTGGTTGTATGAGCAAACTGGACAATCCGATAAAGCAATGGAACTCTTGGATAAGGCATCACAATTTTGGAAAACGGATAGCGACTTCAACTCGGAAGCACCAACATCTATCATGAAACAAACAGCTGCATTCAAACTCAAGACAGGACGTTATCAGGATGCAGTTACCGATTATGAACAATTGGTGCGCGCTGATCCAACAGATGCACAAGCTTTGGCTGGTTTAATTGCAGCTTATGTGGAAGTGGATCCTGTTAAAGCCGAACAATATGGAAACTCGTTACCTGCTGTTGCATTAGATCATTTGGATATGTCGGCATTGGAAACGATGGTACCAGGCGTCAAGCGTGGCTATGTGCGGAAACAAACCAACAGGTAATTATTACAAGAAGGGAACATGTGATATGGATAAAACGAGTTCTGGGGTAATAATTTGAGACGAATTGAATGTTTTTGTAGCACACGTACAAGAAAACCAAAAACAAAAAAGAAAAGAAAACCATTGTTACCCAAGGATTATGATCCCGAGAAGACACCCGATCCGGAGCGCTGGATACCAAAACGGGAGCGTTCCACTTACCGCGTGAAGGGCAAAAATAAAAAAGCCGCTAGTAAGGGTCCACAAGGCACCTTTGTAGCTGGTGGCGGTATTGGCGGAACGGGAAGTGCTAACATTGGCGTCAGCCGAGAAACCGAAAGCTCACCTTCATCACCCAAGACTGAGACCAAACAACCATCCAAGCCTGCAAGCTCTTCCAAGAATGCAAATAAGAAAAAGAAGAAAAAGGGTGGCAAAACCAAGTGGTAATGATAGTGTAGTAGAATAGAAAGGAATAAACTTTTTGACACGTCTTTGTTTCTCTTCAACTCGTGTTACCATTGGTGCTGCGCCTCGCTCATCGAGGCTCAATTGGACCAGTTATTTCAAGTTGATGGTGCTTTGCACGCGTGGTATGGCTGGTATCACATTTTTTATCCCTTTGATGCTTAGCAAGAAATCTTAATTCTTAGAATAGCTACATCCCGCCAAGTCATCCTCTTATTTGCTGAAACAACTTGGCAAACAGACCACCGATCAGGCAAGTGTCACACGACAACTAAAACTCGCATGGCCACTTATTCAACTTATAAAAGAACACAACGACGTGTCTTTTTCCCCGCCTTTCTTTAAATCTTTTCATACACAACTCCATTTCTCAAAGCATGTGCTGCAAGAACCAGAACCACGTTATCCATACCAACAACATTACTTCATACTCATTCTGCCCTCTATGTGGAGTTGATGTATCCCAATTCTCTCATGAAGCTCATTGTCCTAATGCTCGAGGTTAAACAAGTCAAAAAACATAAGCATACCATTGCTGGCACGTATATATTCAAGCATATGTTATCTCTCGGTGCCACCGATCATCGTATATATCAATATCCACATCGCTACAAGCATATCATTGTTTCTGGTGTTCCTGGTGAACATGTTTTATAGATAGAATGCTCTTCTTTCACTACCATCCCCACATGTATACCTTACCATGTTCATTTATCGCATCCATTTATCGCATACATATTCGCATTCAATTTATCATCATTCTTATCATACATCTATATAAAGATGAATTTCCAACATGATCATTGTTCTTAATGCTTCCATTGGTGAGCATGCATATACTGCGCAATTGTGTGCAAAACATTGAAAACAAATTGCAACTGGGTAACACGAGGAGTTGTCAAGCACCAATCATTATCGAGTACATGTTACATTACTTTTTCGTTCCAGCTGTTCTTTGTCTTCAATCCCCCCTCATACCCCCCAAAACAAGACACGTCTTTATCCAGATCGGTATCATCGGACCGATTTCATGACAATGGTGTTCATATTCCATGTGCACGGAAAACTCGATAAAGAAAAAAATATTCACCAATAAGACCATGGTTATTCTAGGACATGATAACAAATATAATATACCCCTCTCAACAACATCTTGCGCAAAACCGGTATCACAAAAGGAAAATGAGAAAGGACCATGATGTTGCATGCGATGCATGTGCATGTCATTTTTACTGCGTTTCATATGGCCACATGCCACTGTCATTCTCCATTAAAATAGAACATCATGCAGTCGTCAATAGAATGCTGAGCCGCTTACAACATTTCAACCTGCTATAGGCACGTAATGGATATTCATGATTTATTGCATACAATGAGTGTGTGCCTTAAAAATTGTTTACAAGAAATTGTTATGGCGACATTGTGTTGTCATCAAAGCATGTATTTACTGTACAATCTAACGTCAAATATAACAAAAATGGCGGGAAGCTACGTGTACAGGTCAAATATAGTTTGGAAAGGAAATGACGACATTCTAAGCATAGTAGGAGGGTGATATCAACATGTCATTGAGAATCGACAGCTGGTCTTCAGTAAATTTAGTAATGTCCTCGTGCCAAGTATCCGAATGGGTACGTCTGAAATCAGAAAAGGTCTTGCGTACAGTTGACTATAATACAAGTCGATGTGAGATAAGAAAAAATAACCGGGCCGAGCAATATACAAACCTGAATCTCGGCAGGATCGGACATGCAGCTTGCCAGCTGACACAACACATCGGGCATCCATTTAGGCACTTCGTATGGAAAAGCTCCCACCAAGCATGATAAACCCAATACACCAGCATGTTTCTTCAATACAGCTTCATCGAATCCAGGAATCTCAATTAATTTTCCAGTTTCAGGATCACGTCGACGTTTGGCAAGCTTGGTTTGCAATAACGCAGAGTATTGTGCTTGGACACTCTCAATAGCATCGCGTTGTGAACATCGCACAAGACCACCCAATGTGATAGCTGCCATTTGCCGTACCTGTGATAATGCAAAGTTCCACACGACCTGTCAGTAAATGCTGATACTGCGGCGTAATGATGACACCAACATTTCCCACCCCCCAAAAAAAAGAATGAATCATACTTGCCTCGATTTGGGCGTTCAATAATAGACCACCAACGACATTCATGACATGTACAATTTGATCACTGCTCATGTTGAACAAGTTTCTAAAGAAAAACACCTGCAACATTGGCAATGTACGTGTACGAATTCTCCAGCTTTCTGATTTGGTCAACACCGTGACGAATTCATCCAAGAGCTTCTCAACCATGGCAGGTGGATACACGAATTGAGTAAGTGCGTTCAATACGCTGGATGCCATTGCTTGGAGATCAGGGTCATCATGGAGCTCTTGCATAGCAACAGTACGTTTCCACAATGATACAACGTAGGGCAATACACATTCAACACGCCATTGTCGCAATGCATCATGAAGCCAACACAACACTATTATATCATACAAGAAATCAATTAATCATCCATATTCATTATCCCAATAATGATTCACTAAAACTGACCTGTTTTGCTTGCACGCTTGTATGATTCAATGTCTTCAGCTTGCCATTGATCCAATTGTTGCACTGCTGTATCCAGAAGCTCCTGTGTTCGGTTGTCAAGTGACGTTGGTACATTGCCAACACCACCCATAGCAGCTTGTTGATTATGTTCTATCGCCTTTTGTACATTCAACATCGAAGGTGCCCAATGGAATTGAAGAATTTCGTTGATATTGCTGCCAAGACATTCTCGTACTTGCTTGTAGGGATGTGCCAGGTGACCAAAATAGGTATCCAACAATCCATCCACCAAAGGCATTCCACGCCATCCAAGTTCGCTGATCATGGCACGTGCTAACAACAGTTTTCTTGCTTCAGCAAATGCTGCATCTGAAGATGGCTCAAATGTAGCACCAAAGACAACTTGTCTCAAATAATGTAATCGACGTGGATCCCAATTGACCTATGTTTTTCACACGGTTAGTTCAAAAATATAAACATTCATGCATGCATGTATCCAGCTACTTACAGCACAGTGTTTGACACATGATTCCCAGTATGTGAGTGAATCTGGAGTAATAGCAGCAAAAGTCGATTGCAATAAGGGTGAAAGCCATCGCCATAACTTTTGTATCTTGACAAGGGGCCAATTCACCGTACCACGCACCAAGCCTGTAACCATCTCTGCAGCAGCACGCTGATGACTGCGTTGTTCCATGGATGTACATAACTTTTCAAGTTGCTCTTGCATCGCCGATAAAGGCTTGTCTTCATAAATGATAAAGATATTCTCGTACAGGTTGACATTGACTCGGTTGAATAAGTCTTCTTCAGCTTGTGATAGTTCTTGTGACATGTACTTTGAAAGTGACTCCCAGAATGATGCTGATGTAAAGGATTTTTCAAATTCATCATAAGCTTCTTTGCTTGCTTCGTCAATATCACGATCTTCCGATGTTGCAGGTCGTAGAGTACGTCCTTTGAATTGTTCTGGCCACACATACCAGCCGGTAGATGGTTCATCGACTAAAGGACTATATAAATGAAGCATAAGCTACACATGGCATGACTCTTTAATTATACATGTATACTTGCCATTCTGCAATGCTTTCCTCCGTAAGTTCTTGGGTCATAATGGAGAGATAATTTTGAGCAAGATCTTGAGAAACATGCACTTCACGTTCTAGCGGATCATTGATATCCTTGGAGATCAGCTTATCGTTATCACCTTGTGCAAGTGTACGATCTTCAATATATTGCAGTAGCTGTGTTGTGACTGAAACACCAATTCGTCGCATAGGTGATAGCTCAGACAAGGTGCTCTTAATAGCGAAAGCTGCCATACGGGCAGTAGGTGCTGTCTCTGGTCGCGTGAATACTTGAATGACATTGGCTGCCATAGTCGAAAATCGCCAATGAAGCTTAGGATCCTCCAAGAGATCCAACAACGAGCTGGTCATATTGTCATATGCTTCTTGACGTTTGTTCTGGGTGCTTTCAACTTTATCTTTGTAAGCATTGACAAGCGAATTGATCTTTTCGGATTGAGCTAGCTCATCCAAGTATTTATCGCTTTCTTCAGGCACCAATATCTTTGAAAGAACAGCAGCAATGGCAGAGGATGATATAAAGCTGATGAACAACTTGCGGATCAATTCTTGGATAGAAGGCTATAGTAGTATGGTTTTGTTTAGTTCCATACAATGTATTAATCATTCTTTGAATAATATACCTTATCCTCATGCTGCGCCTTACAGATCGATAACACAAATTGGGGTGTGAGATCTGAACGATGGATACAAGGGCTCAAGATATTCTTTTGTTGAAGGAGATACAAAGCGCCTTTCATCTTGTTTGCATATGCATCCTTGTCCACTATAAGATAACCAGGGACAATAAGTGGCATGCTCATCAGTGATATGTATCGCATTACCTTTTTCCTTTGGCTGCAAGACATCCACAATCAATGGCACAATTTCTTTACGAGCTCCACCAAAGTTTCTCAATGCAGCATTCAATGTGCTTTGGCTCAGCCTGTAAAGAAAGAAAGTTGTGAGCAACACAGATATAACGTGATAGATGAAGCATACATACTTTCGAATTTCGGCATAGGAACTCAACGACAAATCCAAAAGATCACGCAAGAATGTTGAGCTCAGAACTGACGCATGCGTATTCATCTTGACATTGGTACGGAGACGTCGCAAATGCAATAGATATGCTCGATGGACTAAAGAAAAACATTGTTAGCTTACGAGATATAATGGCGTTTTGTTTCGTTACCTACCTAATATACCACGGGGATAATGCTTGTGACCTAAGGGTGTCTTGTACATTGTATGCGCCATAGTATATCTTGCCGAATGACCATCCATTGTTTTCTTGTCAATTCCCTGATCATCAACCAATGTCCTTGAGATCTTAATAATGACTTTCAAACTCTCCAAATCATCTTCTCGCTTCGTTTGGAAGAATTGAATCGCCTCGTGCGTGAGCTGGATAATATCCTTTCGCAATTGTTTGGCACGTTGATATGTCGGATCTTGTGGATCATTCAAGGGATAATCAGCACTGAACTTTGGTGGGTGCTCAAGCTGGTAAATGATATCATTGTCCCCACTAGATATTTCATTATTCAGTACAATCGATATCAAAATGGTCACCACCCAATTATACTTACTCTATACGGTCTTGGTCATTCTCGGGTTCAAATCCATTGCAAGGAACCAAACAGGTGCTGCCCATGAGACCGTTTCGAATCAGAGATAAATGTCGACAAAACAAGTTGGTCCATTCATGTGTCGCCATGGATGATTCGGAAGATCCATAATTGTTAATCAATTCCCGCACTTCATTCATTGATGGTACGACAAAGGTCTCCAAGAGCTCCATACCGAAATCAATTTCTTCCTTGGTTGGTACGTGCCAATCAATTTGCAAGTCTTTTGGATCACCAGGCTTGCCCCATAACAAGTGCGAATTTTCCATACACTCTAAATATAATACAATCAATTAGAACAAAGAACAGTTCTGCATATGCACAATGAAAGTTTACCTTTGTTATTCCACTCCTTGGGTGTCAAACTGCGAAAATCACGGGGATATATGGCGAGTAGCGTTTTCAGTGATGCACGAAGTAGCTTTCCAGACCATGTAAAACCAGTACGACTCTTGCACTTGTCAGTCATTTCTTTCAATACATTGATAATCTCAGCCTTGTACTTGAGAAGTTCACTGCCCATGGCAGCAACGGTGGAGAAGAGTATGCCTTGGTACCAATGCAACGTTGAATCAGATTGAATAGGTGTAGAAGTAGCAGAGTTGACCACTGTGGATGCTGCACCATGTTCGAGCTCAGACATAATGTTGCCGATACAAAGCGGAATAAGCTGTTTGGCGGCTTTGGCAGGGTTTGCACTAGCGACAGCGGTACACAAAAGACCACCTGCATGAATTGCATTTGACAGGACTTGACCACCAACAAAGTCAACCACCATTCGTAATGCCAGGTTGTACATATCATCTGACAATTGACCGAATAAAGTATCGCATGTATGCTACGCAAATAATTAGTATGCATGTTTATATTATTCGTAAACCTCTACATCATACCATAACCATTGTCGTCAATCCAGTTTCGTAAGCACCATCATTCTTTGTTCGGTTCTGCTGTGGCAAGTTTTCAAGCTGTGAAATAGATTTGATTAGTGACATGATTACACGCACATCTACAAATAGAATAATACCATTGCAAAGACGCGGCGCAAGAATTTGGCCATCCAATCTTCAAATACACCTGTAGAAGTCTTGCAAAGTCGATCTTCTTCTTCACGTGGTAGCTGTGCTTCGGGATCTGATGGATCAATATCCATACCCTCGTAACCCACTCCTCCACCATATCCATTGTCATAACCAGAAGCACCTGTGGTGAGATCACTGACAGGTACCAAGGCAACCACGGCATTAATAAATAGCATAGTGATGACTGATTTGATAGGATCGTTCATGTCGATACCAGGAGTAGCCAGATCGAGTAATGGTAAAAGGTGCTTTCCACCTGCAGCATAATGATCACGTGCCATAAGAGGCATGGCAGTGTCAGCGAGAAAACCCAAAGCACTTGTTGTACGATGTGTCTAGAATGAATCAATGTCAGTTTGATAGAATGAAGAGCAGAAAAAAAGGTTTACCTCGGTCAGTGTTTCCAATGAGGGATAGATACGTTCCAGTAATCCTGGGAAGATCAAGTCGGGTTCCAGCCCTACCAATATAGCCATTCCTTGTTAGCTGAAACTATCCAAACATCCTGCTTGTATCTACTAGACTTACAGCATAAGAACTTGAGCGTCTTTTGCGTGGTGCGTACAATAAATGAATCTTTGCCAAAGATACTGAGATATGTAAGTGGTCGAATGATCAAAACAAAGCGCTTTCGTAATGCAGGTGTCAATCGTCGAGTGGCTGGCGTCTTGCATGAAGGATCTTCCTCTATATAGAACATCTTAATAAACCATGATTCCCTGATTCCACAAATATGATCCCTAACCTTCTTGCCAACGTTTCAGAAACATTTCGGTCACATGATGCATAAATAATGTGAGGTAAAACGACCATGTTCCATAATTGGATGGATGATAATATAATTCTGTTGCTTGCACAAGTTCTTCAAGAAGTGTCAGGACATAGCTTGCACCATCCTCATTCTCGGGAATGATAGAATAGACAATGAATTTTGCAAGTGATCTATAACGTTCCTAGAAAAAAGAATAATGATGTTTAAGAAGATAATCCTTTAGTTTAAATCATCTCTTTTGTACATACCAATTTCCCTCGTAACAATAATGCATCACCAGCTTTGATATCATTCTTTCTGCCATTGCTTCCATATCCAGTTGATCCACTTCTTCTTCCACCGCCTATGCCGCTACCATCTTTACTGCCAACAGGGATGCTCATCATTTGTAAGCCGACTGTAAATACTGCCTTGATTTGTTCTCTTGTAAAGAGTCCAGTATCATCGATCGATGTATCATCAATGTTCGCTTCAGCAATATTTGCAAGCTGTGTGATGAATTGACTGTCGTATGTCGAAGATGCTGTGATGATGGACCACATGGAAAAGAGTGTTGGTAAATATTCTTTGGGATGGATCGCACTTTCGCCACCAGGTAATCTCTCATTTGTAATTGAATGTCTTGGGATGGTAGAAGGTAGAAATAGAACCAGATATCCTTGAGTCTTTGCAACGTCCTTCATTGAATCCACTGAGAACATGGGCAAAAACGTATCCAAGACTTCCTTCGTAGCCGATGGTGGAAAGAAGCGTTGGGCATAATCGGCTAAGCGGACGACAGAATTGATATGTTTTCTACAATGAGATATACAATTGTCAATAGCGAATGATATATATGAAAGGAATGGGTATGGAACAAGTATCATACTCGGAATGATAAATACGAGCTTCGAATTCACCAAAGATGAATCGATCAATGGCTTCATAAAGTGGTTTCCAAGGCAACGTCAAATCTTCTGGTCCAAGACGATGCGTTTTTCTAAATGTGGATTGTACGCATAAATGAGATATCCCTATGTATTATCTAATATATCATCCTACCTTATCAAACGGACACACATGTTTGCACATGACTCTACAATTGTAATATCCATTCCTGGGATGGTAACGACAGTGTACATTAACTTTGCAAGTGTTGCTCGAGCGTCGCGTGGAATATCATGCTTAAGTTCTCGGTATCTATGACGAAAAGAAGAGTGTAAGCACGCAATAGCTTATCCCTCTTTTCTATGCTCTCAAACATACAGTGACAAATGCTTGGTCCAAAATGCAACGCCACGACTGAAATCCCGGGCTTTGATGCAAGCGATCAAGTTGGTGACAATGTCGTCGAGCCATTCTTTTGCTTCAAGGTCGAGTAGGTGTGCATAAGGTAATGCTTGATAATAATACATTGTGTGCTGATCATCGTCAATGACCGATTGTGGTATAGTACGCGAGTCGACTTCCATCTTGAAATGCACAAAGAAGGGGAGGAAGGCCACGTAAAGGTGAAGAGTGAAAGGGGTTGCGGGAAAGAGTGCACAAGACAAAGAATCACCAAACTTGGCAATCGCCATTCGGTGCACACGGCTTCTTATACCCGAGGAACATCTCGTGCCACGAATTGATCATAAGCCAGGTATCCTCTCGCAGCTTGTTACATCAACATGGACAAACATCAGTATGGATCACCAGCCAGTATTTCGCTCTGCTAGATCAATAGCAGTAATACGTAGAGCATTAGTATATTCAATGTTGATGCAGAAAGTAATAATAAATTATGATGTCAAGTCTAAGGTGTAATTGTACTCCTCATTTGGTAACCAGGGACACGCGTCTATATAGTCATTTGTCTTTAGAAATACGCAAATTGGAGAATGGATTACAAATTAAGATAGCTTAGTAAACTCGAGATCTAGCTGATAAACACTTGATCCATTAAAGCATAGATTTCATCTGTCAATGTAAAATCACTCCAATACCCCAACCGACAAGCCATCATGTCCTGATATCCTAAATCATGCTCTTGTTCCATAAAATCCTTCCTTATCGAAATTGAAGGTGAAACACACATTACGATGTTGTGGATATTCTCGATAGCCGACTTTTGTCATGGCAAACTACACTGCGAGATTTCCAAAAAGATAGAAATTCCGTATCTTGCAAGCTTGAGATTCATTCTTCATGGCCAAGTGCATGATTATTCGTGGGCGTGTTGACATCCTCTTCAAGAATGTGCATTTGCAATAATCGTTCCCATAAAGACTTTCCTAATCTCAGTCACCTTGAACCATCCTTTTCATCACTCATAGCATTTCCTTCACATCCGAGCTCTTTTTTTATCATTTACTCTATAAACTTAACATACAACTATTACTTGTAATCATCAGAAAGGGTTTAGTCATCTACACATCTTGCTGATGATCCACTTTGCTATTTTCCATCCACCGCTTTACCATAGATCAATGCCATATAGTAGCTCCATGGCATTTAAAATGCATGGATGATATGGTTCGGATTAGAAATGACTGGGAGTCGATAATGATAAGAATCCTTGTTCAAACATCAACAGGAACCTTTATTCACGTGATCATGACGACGAGACGATTTGCGTCAAGCGAATAATGGGGTTGTATCTAATATTGATTGAGAGACAATGCGTAGTGACAATACATATTCTGATGGACCTAATATCAGATTTATAGAATGCTATTGTTTCAAATCGTATTGTATGATCGCGAAATGATGTTCCTGAGATTCATGTCGACGCGCATCAACTGGTGGTACAGAATTTCCTATGCGGCATTGCTTCTTTGTCTACAGTTGTTCAACTCATTGAGACTCATAACCATGGATCCTGACGAACTCGATCGCATGTCGAAACAAGTGCAAGACTTGTCGGGAAGGCGGCTTTCTGATATACGTGTCGATCTCTTAAAGACCAAAAGCATGGAAATGACAGTGAATCGTATCTTTGACGGAAGCGTATGTCTTGCATTGTTACGCATTGGATCAATATTAAACTCAATGGGTAGTTTCTCGAAGGAACCGATCGCGATCCATCGTTACAATCGCATATTATCTTGGACTCGGACGATGACGATCTAGGTGCTCTACCGCCTTCTAGGACAATGACGTCGTTGCAGCGCCAGTAAGTCAATCTCGTATGAATACTATCTTGATTGTGTTGCTCATTAATTATCATTTACAAGGATCTCTATACCATCATCTCCTGAACGAGTAGCATCATTATCACCTCTTGGATTACCTTCAACGCCATCCCCACCTGCTTCACGGTTGTCAATTTCCCCACCATTAATAGCATCATCACCATCACCACAGCAACTGCGGAATTCACCATTATTATCCAACCACCCTTCTTCCACGAGAGAATCTTCATCGTTTATGGCACCAGAGAATACACTCGCGCATTCATTATCATCCCCTCTTGATGCATCATCATCACCACCTCTTGATTGGATATCATCACCTTCCTCACCGCCTGTCACTTCTTCTCCAGCACGTAACCTTAGCAACCCACAGAAACGCACATTACTCTTTGATGATGATCATGACACCCGATCTCAGTCAACTCAACCTATTATGGGATCACAAGGTGGTACGTCAGTAATGGATGCCATTGATCTTGCATCAAGTAACGATGATGATGATAATCCGATTACACTTCAAAGATCAGCACCATCCACACCCAGTACTAAACGACAACGACAAAAATCTCCATCAGCATTTGATGCCATGCAACCGCAACGACGTACAGCATTATCGATGGATTACTTGAAGGAATGGGATTACGATGATAGCAGCAGTAGCAGCAGTGAATCAGAGAAAGATAATTCGACACAGAAATCTGCCAAGGTACGTACAACAAAATACTTTAATGCATTAAACTTATATGTATTCTCTAGTCAAAACGAGCTCAATCTCAAATGAAAAAGGAAGAACAAGCTGCCAAAAAGAAAGCGCGTGATGAGAAGAAGGTAACAATGAACATTACAACCACATGGTAACGGATGCTAATCAGCATGTATGTAGCGACAAGAAAAGCAAGAGAAAGAAAGGGCCAAGGAGCAGCTCAAGGTAATTTGATGATTTTAGTTGAAACAATAAACATTGACATGATATTATTTAGGCCGAGAAGGAAAGGAAAAAGATGTTTGAACAAGCCAATCGACTACGAAGGAAGCGTGATGACTTGTACAGCGAAATGATACTGGAGGTGGATAAAGAGTTCGCTTCATCCAATCGTGGTGAACTATTACGACAAGTGATTGTCTCCAAGGAAGCAGAGATCAAAGAAGTGGACACCATGTACTATACCATTGCCTGGAGTCGCAAGTGTACAGCCGAGTGGAATGAAGAACAGGCATCATTTATCCCCTATTCCGATAAACAAGTGCGCATTATACAAGAATCTCAAGTGCTGATATTCATGCCAGTATCCGAGCTATGTGAATTAGTACAGTCGTCAGATCGAGATGGTCGTATCGATCGTATGCAAGCTGCTGCTGGAAACGACAAGCAATTGCTTCTTATGGTGGAAGGACTTGAAGCTTATTACAAACGTAAAAACCTGCTCAAACAACGAGATTTTGAGCAAGCAGTCATTCGCTCTATGGGAAATGGCAACACAACGGCAGAAGCAAGCAGTAGCAACAACAACAACAACAACAATAGGCGGATACGAGATCCTTTAACAGCTGCAGCTTTAACAGGTCCCACTAAACAAGACATGGAAGAAGCACTCACTTATTTTCAATTGATGAAGAATATTATGTTGGTGCCAACAACGGATGAAGAAGATACTGTGGATTGGATTGTTGCTCTTACTGCCGACATTGGCAGTGCACCATACAAGTAAGTATATGGAGTATCATTGTTGGGTAACATGACATCTAAGGGGATAATGGGTACAGGAAACAGCAGCTTAGGAAACATGGAGCATTTCGTTGTGGCAAGGATCCTGCTGATACATGGGACAAGATGCTGCAAGAAATTCACCTCTGCACACCACCCATTGCACAAGCTGTAACACGCACATACCCCACGGTGCAATCATTGTATCATGCATACAGAGGATTATCGGATAGGGAAGAACAAATATCAATGTTGGCGGATGTCGAAGTACGTACTCAAAACCATTATTATCACATCTCATATGTTCTCATCATATCATTTAGGTGGATCGAGCAATTACTGCATCTCGTGGTCGGCAGATCAACAAGGCCATGTCTAGAAAGATTTATACCATTTTCTCATCGAATGATCCTTCGCAATACATATCATGAAGTGGATATTTACTGGTTTATTATAATGTCAATGTTACTGTACAAATAAGAAAGAATCATCCAATGAACTCGTGTGGAAATACACACCAAGTAGCTTTAGGTGTACTCCAGATATATCGTTTGTCATGAGGAGGAAGAGGAGGAGAAATAGTAATGGGAGGAGATGATGGTAATGGTGATGGTGGGTTATCTTGAAGCTCAAAATTCAAATTCTCCACGAAAGACATTCAAGTTGCGACTATCGCAATGCTTGGCTAGATCCTCACGGTTCATCCTATATGATACGTTTAGATGTTGTTCTAAATGTTGAAAGGGTATAATAGAAATAAAACTTACATGAACATGAGCATACGCAAACTATCCCATACGTTTTCACTCATGCCTCCTTGGACTGGCACCTTGTTGCCATGTTCATCAATAAGCATGGAAATTTGAGAATCGGCTTGCTGTTGAATAGCAAGTGACGTTAAGAGATGCTCAGCAGCTTCACGGTGTTGACCCAAGTTGATGCAGCTGATGGCAAGGTTATATCGTGCACGCACATAGGAGGGATTGATCTCGAGAGCAGTAAAGTAGGCATCAATGGCACCAGTGGTATCACGAGAGTTGGCTAGAGTGGCACCCAACTTGTTCCATAGCAAGTAATCTTGAGGACGGCTCTGCAAAGCTGCCTTGAAACAATCGATTGCTTTGGCATATTCTTCAGATACATTGAATAAGACACCAAGACCCACTTGGACATCAGCATCCATTTCTGCACCTGGTGAGCTTCGTGCAGCTTCCAAGAATAAGTTGGTGATATAAGCATGTCGGTTATGTTGATCCACAGGTGCTTTGCCATTGCCGATCAAATGCTTATACTTTTCATTGTTGGTAATCCATTGTTCTAAGGCATCATAGGCATCCAATCGACAATTTTCATTGGTGTAGCTCACTGCCAGAGCAAGCCAACCTTCTACAAGAGTGGGATCCATGGACACTGCACGTCGTAAAGCAGCAATAGCAGCTGCATCACGCTCATTCTCTTGTTGCTTGAAACCCAGCTCTTGCCATGCACCTGCATTCGATGTTTGTAATTGCGTTTTGGCTTCAAGAGCAAGAATTGAATCAGCCAGTGTGTTGTGTTCGACACGATCAATGGCGGTTGGATCAAGAAGATATGGGTTGTCGGTTGCAAAGTTGTAAGTTTGGTATTCTGGATTGGTTGCTCGAAAGGCTGAAGAACCATTGTCTTCTTTAAGTCGATCCCAATCCTTTTGCATTTCTTGCCAATCACTATCTTGAGCTTCTTTTATCCGATCCATGCCTCGGTGGTATTGTTCAACCCAATCATGCATTTCAGTGCCTTTGCCAAATATATCAGCTTCTTGTTTGCTAAATTCAGATGTCCAATCTTGTGATGAGGATGATGCCATGGCTGGCTGTTGATGCATTGGATTGGTTGCAGTGAACTCTTCGGACCATCCTCGTTCTGCTTTGGCTGCGAATTCATTACTCCACATGTTGCCACTCGATGCATTACCCGCTTTGGCTGCGAAATCATCTGCCCAAGAAGAAGTAGATGCACCATGACCAAATTCTGAAACCCAATCTCCACCTTGGTTGCTAGGTACCATCTTGTTGCCTTCAATCGATACTTTACGGTCTCGCAAGTTTCGCATAAGGTTCATGAAATTGGAATTCTTAAACTTTGGATTGCTATTCACGTCAACTGAATCCAAAAGCATTCCTGCTGTACGAGCTAAGGCTTCCTTGTCATGTTCTGATGTGGTTGCTGTGGTGCCTTCTTGTTCTGCAAATTCAGCTGCCCATCCAGACTCTTGTGCTTCAAACTCCTTTTCCCAATTGACATCCACTCCTTTAGCTTCATCAAATGCTCGTTCGAAAGCTTCGTGTTCATGTTGAGCTAGAACATTATGTTGTGCAGGTGGATGAAACGTATCGAATTCTTCTCGCCATTGATGATGTTGACCTATAAAAAGAGGAGTCAATACACTTCATATACTCTATCAAATATATTTACCTTGCATTGGACCATTCCGTTGTTGATAGATCTTTTCAAATTCTTCAAATTGGTGAGCATCGGGTGGACCCATCATTTGGTGTTGATTTTGCATGAAATCACTAGCCCATCCTTCTTGTGGTTGTCGATGAATATTCTCGAGTTCTCGTGACAATCCACTGAATTCGAATGCTCCTGGTGGTCGTTCCATTCCTCTCACATCATCTCTTAAGAATTCTTCAGTAAACTACTCGAATAAATTAGTCATATTATTCTTTGTATCTGTTGTTCTCCTTACTTGGTGATCCATGGGTGCTGGTCCACTAGGTCGTGAACGGAAGCCTGCAGCCTGTTCATTACCTTTAGTCAATGCCTGTTCATCTTGGTTTTCACTTGACTCACTTACCTTGGAACTCTCACCCCGCTGTTCACCGAAACGATCCTAAACCAGGCGAATAAGATAACCAGCACTTGATTGTAGTACACCTTTTTTCCAAACCTGTTGCAGGGATCGATCCTGGTGAAATTGCTTCATGAGATTGGCCATTGGGTTGGCAGGACCACAATCGGCTCCACCTGCGAGTTGGGGAAGTGACATTTTTGTGTTGCTAATGAGAAAGAGGAACAATGACTAATAGACTTTCAGTCAGCCTGTGAAAGACATGAACCCCACAATTCAATTTGCCGATTACATTGTTGAAAGGCCGCTCACCTAACACTAGTTCAGATGCATTCTGTATCACCTGGCAACAATAAACATGTGATCGTTGACATGGATACTTTCTTACATACCATCAAGAATTTGTAAGATGGTTCACGTGTATCGGTGTGCACACATTGTTATAAGTTTGGGAGCAGAAGAATGAACCTATGTATACAATGACATTCATATTTCGCCAACCCATCATTGTAAACAATATCAGAAATGAAATGACAATAAAACTATATGATTGCAAGAATGGTTCCTTAATACACCGAGAATATCATTTCATTGTGCTGTTTCAGACAAAGGACATTCTATACTTGTGATATGGATCATTGTTTATGCCGCTAACTAAAGCATTAAGCTTCTTACGCCAAAATTACACTCTCACCCACCTGATGTAAATCCTAATTCTTATCATATCATTACCATTGATGATGGTGGCAAACCTGGTAAATCAATATGTGCTCACTTATGTATCGTACTTTATTAATGCAAATGAAACTGTGCTTGATTGATATATTGAATGGCTATCGCGAAATAATGCTTTATTCATATGCACATAAGTACTGTGCAATGTACATAGTTCACCACTTTGGATGACATAACGCAAAGAAACAGCTAACGTTGATTACTATGGAGTGAAGGGCGACATCGTGGCGGCTTGAGCGGCAGCGAAAAAGGAGCCAGCGACCACGTTGCCAACATAGGCTTGGGCACCAGCCGCGAAAGATCCTGCAACGGGTCCTGCTGAGGTAAAACCGATGGCACCCAGCAATGGCACACCAATACCAGTGGAAGTAACCAAGGCAGCAACACCAGTGACAGCGCAATACGTAATGATTCCCATGTTTTGCTTGAAAGTAGTTGAAGAAAGAAGATGAAGAGGATAAATGGGTGACTGGTTGGCATTTATATCCTGACATGTTTTATATCAACTCCCATGCCACGTCATACATGCAACTCGGAATTCACCCGTATATAGCACAAATCTAAACATGAGATGGAAGAAGTGGTGGATTCAATACAAATCTAAACATGAGATAGAAGTGGTGGATTCAATACAAATCTAAACATGAGATCAAAGCGGTGGATGCAATCCAAATCTAAACACGGTGGTTGAAGTGATTGTATTCAATATAAATCTAAGTATAGTTGAAGTGATGGATTCAATACAAATCAAAAGTACAGTTAAAATGATGGATTCAATATGATTCTGCACGGTTATAAAGTGATTGCTCATGTCCTGCCTATCATTGAAATGAAATGTCAAAAAAGGGAACGTGTGATGCATAAAAAAGTGATTGAACCCATCTGCATAATACAGTGATTTGACCAGCGTTTGGGAATAAAGAAGCGATGAAAGTCATGTGGCATGTGACCTATCCTGAAAGGGAAACAATAGCTGTGATCAAGTTAACCACTCGTTGTACGGGCTCCAAAGGTTTCCTGTCACAAGCAAGGAGGAAGAGGATGAAAAAAGATCATAAACTCATTGTTCACTACCCAATAATTCAACATCAAAAAGCTCAAATACACATCACGTAGATCGATCGTCATCTTCTGATGCATGATATAACATTTTTACACGTATAATATTACATTGATATTCGACGCGTTAAAGTTCTCCTGAAAGAAGGACGCATTTCCTTTGTTGTACAACATCCCCCCCCTTTCTTTTTTATCCATCGCATCGGCTGCATATCGACCCTTCTTTATTATTGATCCTCTATATTCATATATCTTTTTCTCATACACTCTCTTTCTTCTCTCTGTGTGTGTTGCATTAAGACTAATGTCATCATGATATCGAATGGTCCTTTACGAAATGTGGAGCATCGTCGGGAAAACAGTAATCGTCGGCGAGCTACTTCATTTAACCATTTTGCAAGAGCAGCACCTCAATATTCCGCCTCTAGTGGATCATGCTCTTCACGCACACAAGCAACGGATATTACACCCATGACAACCCAATCTCACAGCTCACTTTTACCAGAGGGGATACCAGAACACAATAGTATGCGATCGTTGCACGAGCGTATGGCTCAACTATCATTAGAAACCAAGTTTAAGCAACCATCCAATGAGAATGGTGATAATAATCGACCTCGTCCAAGCATGAGTCAATCACGTTTACCGAGACGACAACTTGTACGCCTTTCGCATAAGACGCAACCACCACAACAACGGTCGACAATTGTAGATCAGACAATACCCCGCACAAGCAAGAGCGAAACAACAACTCAGCGTTACCAAATTGGATCTCGATTAGACCTACCTTATCGACACAACTTGCATTCGATATGGGTGGCTGAAGAAGAAGAAGAAGAAGAAGAAGACAATCATCAAGTAGATCGACTACAATATGATCCAAACGATTCATACTTATATCAGAAATTACACGATACATTTGACGATATACTTGATGACCAAGATCACACAATCGAACAAATCATACAACGATTACGGATATGCTTAGATGAACGACAAGCACGGATTGAAGAACTGGAAGCAACTCATGGTAGTGGTTAGTAGATAAAAAGGAGGGTGAATGCAAGTTGACAACATCTATTAATGATACGAATGGAAGGAACAACGACGGATGATTACAAAGCCGAATTTGAATCGGAAAAACGCACATTGCTTGAAAAGCAACGAGACCAATTTGAAACATTGAAGCTCAAGTACCGTGTTGGCCTTGAACAAATAGTGGATCAGTGGTTGATTCAAGAAGAAGCGAAACAAGAACAATGGATGGATCAAATACAGCAAGAAGCTGAAGATCGAGTAGCACGTATTGAAGCACAATGGAAAGAACGAAACACAATTTTGCAACAACAATTGGCACAATACGAATCATCATAGATAGATGTACAATGTAATTCATTGCCCTTTTTCTAATACCCATTTATGAAGAAAGATAATGATTGATTGAATGTGAATATTGGATGACTTTAATCGTTTTGGAGAAGAATGCCGGGGAATGATCTCGCATAAAGCAAATGTGTGTGTGTGTGTGTGTGTGTGTGTGTGTATATGTGAGTTGTGTGTGAAGGGTTATGGTGTGAATGAAATGATGGGGATTGGAATAGTCTACTACGAGATATCGAGCTGCCGTTTACTCCACTCATATGTTACATAGCTTATACTGATTGCAGGTACAACCTAAGGTAGATGCATGTGAATCTTCATTGTCCTTGGGATCCCCTTTCCCATTCTTACCTTGAGAAGCGTAGGTCCCAGACCTCGGTAAAACTCTCGAATGCCGCCAACTTTGTAGGTCATTTGAACAGCATGCCATGGTGAATTATAATACACGGGATGAGCTGGTGTTCCCTGAGCTTGTAGTCTAGTTCGAATCACCTATAAGAAATAGAATTAGATCAAGGATATCGAATACAATGAATGCCGCGAAACTCACATTCAACGGATAGACACTAGTGGCTCCAATGGATCCACTAACCATGCCACATGCCCACAATACAAGCACACTAGGTTGTCGGTTTGTGCCACCGGTTTTTTCTTCCATGTATGTCAAGTATGTCAATTTCAGGGTCTCGTATATACCTATAAAATACCGAAATGATCAATGGATACGCCAACCCTAAGAGCGGTATTTTCCTGCCTACCTAAATCCAAAGCTTGGTATGGAAAGACGCCAATCAAGCCAAGTGTCTACAATAACACCATAAACACATTGATCATTCACCATCCATTTTCTCAACCTACCAAACCTGGCCAAAAAGCACGAATGCCACCTTTTGCATACATGCTCTTGATAGTGTCCCTGATGATTGAATGTTGCCGAGAACTAGTAACCTTGCCTTCACGTTGCAATGACATGACACGTGTTTTTAATGTCTCGACGGGGTAAATGGAAAACTGTGCACACATGCCAGCGGTGCCACCAGCCATGAAACGTGCTGTTGTTGGAATCGAATCCTTATCATCATAACCAAATGTAGTTGCAATCAATCGTTTACATGTTTCATAGGAATAAAACTTGATGGCTGATTCGGGTACGATTTTCATGACATTCAATCCATTGCCGACAAAGAATCCACGCCAACCGCCTTGTTGATAAATGTGAGTGATGGCTTGTCGTAAGCTGACTGAGCTGCTTTGGTTGGTGATGAGATAAACTTTGAGCCGATCAAAGGGAGCAGTACATGTCCTAGAGCAAGCACCTGCAAAACCACCAGCAAGTAGATATCCCAATGCATGACTTGATGTCTCATCGGTTGGTGGAATGGTCACTTCAGCATCGGGTGATAATCTTGTTGATGACTGATAATAGCGATAAACTTCACTCATATTGGCTTGTGGTAACAACTAGTCAAAGTGATTTAGTACTGAGTTGTTGATCCCCTTTATCCTTCCCACATGATCCACCTACCAAAAGGAAGTTCTTGAACTCGTGAAAATCAATCACACCGTTCCCATCTATAATAATAACAGTTAATATTCCATATCATTCATTCATATACCATTCCCATCCCCTCTTAAATTACACACACACACACACGCCTTTCAACATGACAACTCAATATCCATCCCTATTCATTTTGATTTTCTCCCCCATTTACCCAAGTCCATAAGCTGCATGAAATCCATAAACTCTTCGCGTGATACCTCGATGCCCTTGATTCGTAATGCTGTTTCGAGATCGCTTGGTCTCAGTCTACCATCACCGCTCCTGTCGATAGTTTGAAACAACAGCCATAGCTCGCGCTCCTTATCGCATACATAGGCTTTGAATTCGTGAAAGTCAACATATCCGTCATGTTTCGTATCACATCGATCCAATAGCTCGTTAACATATTTGTTGCGTGCTGGCAGATGTGTCATTTGAGTGAATCCTTTACGAATAGCTTCAGCGTCCAGATGCCCGCATTTGTTCCGATCGAGAGTATCAAACAGATCGCGTATACGACGGTCTCGTTCGGAGGGTGTTTCTGAAAGATAAAACTCGGTGGATACAGGCATTGGAGATGGCATGGTTATTGTGGCATTTAAGCATATATGAAAAGAGGAGGGTGGTCAATGTACAAGAAAAAATAAAGGTTTCGTACCGACCCGGCGACCTATGAATGAGCACAACAAATCTTCTCCACACTTTCACGTGATGTGGTATATTTCGTTCTATTGGACTCTTTTACTTTTTTACACACGGTCCATTATCGTTCCTGCTTTTTCCTCTTTCTTATCAATTACCCGCTCTATCTCTGCTCTTTCATTATCCCATTTTGATCATTTGTTAATGCATACATTTAACAACCCCGGTTTCTTTTACTCTCCTTCATTTTCGATCTAGGAAGCGGTGATTATAAGACTCTTCCGAAACCCAATGCGGATATACCCCACCCCTACTACTTGTCACTGCCATATGGATGCCATTCACTATCAACACGAACAGTTCAAACCAAGTATTAACTTGTTACTCATGTCGTCCATTAAGCATATCTCGAGAGTATGCATAAATAAATATGCATTCCCCACACTTGCAGTGATGCACTATCTCGAACCTAACCGATAATTATATATGTTACTACTATGTCAATTCGATATCTTGTAACCAACTATAGACATATTGACAATGTATGAGTACGACTGTGTGTCATTGACGCAATGTTATGTGTAGTGGTCTAAACAATGAACCTTTTTCTCGTACAACGTATAAATAGATAGTAGCAGTAGTAATAACAACATATGTCGTCAATGTTTAATAAACTTTTCACGGATATCTGCTTCCGAGATTAAAGAATGTCGCTTGTAAAATAATCCAATCAGAGTCGATGATGTGAGAATAGCCTTATTGCAAACACGCTTTCCCATATTCTTTCAAGAGCAATCTTTGGTTCATTTCCATTGCATCGGCTTTGTGCCGCTAAAAGATAATTACTCGCAGCACATCATTGCAGCACACCTCGTGGCTTGTCCTACTTGAAATGTAAGGCACACAAGAAATCTCTTTTGGCTTACTCATTTTTGTTTTGGAAAGCAGCACAAAACGAGTGTGGAAACATCCCGATCAGTTGCCGACCGACTACTTGCTTTTGCATGACCACATACATTAAACAACCCCGCTCCACAGTGTGTGACCTATCGTTTTCTCCTCCCCTATACTGATGGGAATATAATGGCATACGGATTATTATTATGTGTTGATGAACGAGCCAATTATGGCTGTTATGAGAAATGGGATATATGGCAAGATGCTTAAGGTTAGCGCATGTATAAAGGATATAAAGGATCAAGTGGCGGCGATGATATAATCTGGTGCACACAGCAACCAACCTCCGCTTCAGATCCGTACAATCCATTTTCCAAGATAATCCAGGGGTAGACTATTTACCATGAGATCAACTCAAATAACGAATGACAAGGAGATAATGGTACAATGGAACACATAACGCACACACATACTTTTTCTCTTTGTTTAAAAGGGTACATGAGTATATTTGCAAAAGAGCGATAAACCACGTTGCCGTCATGTTAGAGAGTACATCACCACACATGGCAGGTTGCACACTATCTTTTATATGTCATAAGTTGCCACCCACCCACCCGCGCGCACCCATCATTGCACTGCATCGTAACTTGCATCGTTAGATGTGCCACAAACAACAACAGATAGCGGATGGATAACAGCACGTGCATCATTCTCTCTTTTTTTTTTCTCTTCTTAACACTGCAGTCGTTTGTTTGCTGGTATCTCTTTCTCTTTTTCTTATTCTCCCTTCCTTAAACAACCCCCTTACTTGCACCCGTTTCTTTTTTTTCCCTCCCCTCTATCTTCTTCTCTCCCTCTCTCTCTTTCTTAAACACAGCATACAAAAACATCCTCCTCGTATGCCGTCATGACCACCACTCGCGACCGCCAACACAACTCGGGTCTTGCCGCCAATGCCATTCCCACCAAATCCACTTCTTCCAAATCAATATCGTCGTCTTCAACCAACATTGTTGGCGTTCATTACCGAGTGGGCAAGAAAGTAGGCGAAGGCAGTTTTGGTGTCTTATACGAAGGTATCTATTTTATTCTCATTCCGCCACGATGCGTAGCATTCACTAATGACATTGGCATAGGTACCAATCTACTCAATAACCAATCAGTGGCTATCAAGTTTGAAGCACGGAAATGTGAAGCACCTCAGTTACGAGATGAATATCGAACATATAAAATCCTATCCGGTTTACGTAAAGTAACAATTCAATTCATCATGTTATAATGAATGACATGTATTCATTCTTTGATTGATTCACTCTAGCTGGTGTTCCGAGTGCATACTACTTTGGACAAGAAGGTCAACATAATATTCTAGTGATCGACTTGCTGGGACCCAGTCTTGAGGATGTATTTGACATGTGTGGTCGAAAATTCTCAATCAAGACAGTAGCCATGTTGGCCAAACAAATGGTAATAATCATTGGTGCAACATCCGGGGGAGAGTAAAAACTTATGTTTATATATATAGCTACTTCGTGTTGAAAAAGTGCATGAACGTAATCTCATTTATCGTGATATCAAGCCTGATAATTTCCTGATCGGTCGCCCAGCAACTAAACAAGCCAATACGGTGTACTTGATTGATTATGGCATGGCTAAACTTTACAGAGATCCAAAGACAAAGCAACATATCCCTTACCGTGAACGCAAAAGTCTCTCGGGTACAGCCAGATACATGAGTATCAATACCCATTTAGGAAGAGGTTCGTTTTTCTATTGGATAAGGGGCGGTATTCAAAATCATCAAAGGAGCAATTGGGGGTGGTGTTGATGATGATGGGGGAACAAGAACATCTCACTTATTCACTCCGCACATTCAAATAGAGCAATCAAGACGTGATGATCTCGAATCTTTGGGTCATGTATTCATGTACTTTTTACGTGGATCGTTACCATGGCAAGGTCTCAAGGCAGCTACCAACAAGCAAAAGTACGAAAAGATTGGAGAGAAAAAACAAACAACGGCAATCAAGGATCTTTGCCACGGCTTTCCTGGTACATAACGGAGGGTTTTCCCAGGGGTTGGTTCATGCAATGCTGATCATCCATACGCATCTATTATTTTAGAGGAGTTTGCCATCTACATGCAATATGTTCGCAAGTTGGGCTTTGAAGAGTCACCCGATTATGAGTTTTTGCGAGAATTATTTGACAAGGCTATTCAACGTAAAGGTGAAACTGATGATGGTGTATACGATTGGATGCTTCTCAATGGCGGTAAAGGTTATGAGGTAAGGGGATTAACTCAGGGATGATAAACTTGTTTGTTGTTGACGACATTCATTACTTATAGCATCGATCCAAATCTGAACATCGTTCCAAACGACATCAACAACAAGGTCGTGAAGCAACATCACGCGTAGCACTCTCACCAGAAAGTCATGCTCCACGTTCTAGTCGGGCACACAAAGCAACAGCAGCAACACCATCTCAGCCTGCTCCTCCATTGCCTACTGCTTCAACAACTTTACCTGGTGCTGCAGATACTTCTACTACACTTCCAGTGATGCCGCAACCTATTCTTTCAGCTCCGGAACAAGTGGCCAATAAACATCATGAATTTACAATGGATGATGATGACGACCCACAAAAACATCACCTGGGACACCAACAAAAACAGCAACGCGGGCTTTGGCAAGCATTCATGTCGTTTGTGACATGTGGCACAGTCTGAGATTATTTGCATACCACACTCACTCACTCACTTTCTAAATGTCATGTACACACACACACTCACAAACCCACACACTCGCACAAAAAAACCAAACGCACAAGAAGAGAAAGAATATACACATGCACTGCATACTACACCTGTGCTCTAGCAAGGCTTGCTTGATATAAACATTGCCATTTTCTGTTTTCACTATTATTCATTAATCGTTCCTTTTTCTTTTAATCATAATATACGTGCACACTACTATTCCATTTCATTGTAATTACTAAAAGAGTATGTCACATGATAGAAAAAAAGAGACAGAGCGGTGCATGATAATGATCACCAATAAGCGATTGTTCTTCCAAAACGAGCTGGAATGAGAATGAAAGAAAATAGGTTTGTCTTTAACCTATTCCAGTAAAAAGAAGATAAAGATGTATGTGTCATCTGATCAAGACAAGTCGACTGCAGCAAATTGGGTATAGGTGCACCTATAGGGATCAAGATGATGATGGTGTGCTTTGCTTTGGACCCTATCCCACCCCCAACTCCCGAGGATAGATTCATTACCGAACACATTCACTACTGCTATTTGCTCTTTCTTCGACCTGTAAAGGCAATATTGCCACAAACACTTGGAATGTGGTGAATGCATTTGTTTGTGTGGAAATCGCACATCATGGAAAGATCTGTTTCACTTTATGACCCTTGAATAATAATAACCAGTGTCCGTCACCAAGTATTTACTCTGACCTGCATTCTTGACAAATGTTATCGGCCTGTCATGGATTATATCAAGACGATATGTGATATGCTGTATCTGCTGATGAGTAACCTTAACTTTATTTCATTGTGGTGGAGGAAAAAAAAGCAATGGATCGGTACCATCGGTGCACATACATCCCACTCAGCGACCCATTGTGATTTTACTAGCTGACTTATGCATGAATTCAACCACACAAGACACTGATAATGATGATGATGAAGTGATAATGGTACATGATAAATTATGTCAATGTGCATATACAACGTGCTTTAGAAAGATGAAAGGTGCACTGTTAACCTAGTTGCTCGGTGTTTTTATGAGAGTGGATTACAACATGGAACTTAAAAATAGACAAGCTGTTGATGATGATCACTTTGTTATAGGGGTGGATCCAAAGTAGATCTCCTATACTGTTGTTGCTATTCAAGCCTTCTGCTGCCCCACGCACAAACACACACACGATATACACAACCCCCCGAAAGCTGCTCCGCGGGCACATCACGACCAAGCAACCGATAAAAGGCAAGTGGCGTACCGTAATTGGCATGAAGCATCCCTTTTACTCTTTGTCATCTCTCCTCTCGCACCGACCAGCTTCTTTTTCATTCTTGAATTCATTGTTATTCATTCATGAACTCATCCGAACGAGGACTATCGACTTATTCCAATGATGGCAGTATGTATCATTGTATTTGGCATTGCAGAACGGATTCTCTTCCGATTACAGTATCCGTGTAACAAAAAGACAATCTTTGTTACTATAGGCACTCGCTCCTTCCATCTCGATGACAGCGACGATGAGCAAACACTTCCACCTAATGTGTCTGAATCACGCGTGCTTTTATCGGGTGACGAGCACATTCCACGTTATTTAACGGCATCTCCTTGTACGATTACACGTATTGCATTCACGCATAATAGCATGTATTCAACTTGTCTTTCTTTAGTGCCTTCGGCTCAACCTTATGATGATGCACCCAAAGACTTTTGGGGTTTACTCAAGAGGCGATCAAAGTACTATCTTCCAATCCTGCAGTGGCTTCCACACTATACATTCAACCTGTTCTTGGGTGATTTCATGTCGGCCATGACATTATCATGTTTATTGATTCCTCAAGGTTTATCCTACGCAACAGCGTTATGCAAGCTTGAAGCTATCCATGGTCTTATGGGTATCGCTTTTCCTGCCATGACTTATGCAGTCTTTGGCATGTCAAGGTAAGTTGCTACTACAACAGGGAGAAGATCATCATTTGTGTATTGATTGGCTGGATGATTTAGACAAATGTCTGTGGGTCCAGAAGCTCCACTTGCCTTATTAGTAGGCTCATCCATTGCAATGCAGCAACATTTGCATTCGAATGGCGATCCTATTGACCCGCTTGCTTGGGCAAGTCTCATGACCTTGTTTGTTGGTTTATTTACTTTATTGCTCGGTATCTTTCGACTTGGCTTTCTCGATAGTCTCATGAGCCGTGCTCTTTTACGTGGTTTTATTACTGGTGTCGCACTGGTGGTCATGTTGCAGCAAAGTATTATATTACTGGGTCTTGTGGATAAGAGTACTGAATGGGTAAGGAAGGATATCTTGTGATATAAATGGGCTGGATCATTGATTCTATTATGGGATGGATAGGGTATCAATGAAGCATCCTCCAGTATTGATCGCATTGTATTCTTGGTGCAAAATGTTCAATATTCGCACCTATTGACATCAGGCGTCTCGATTGTATCCGTCAGCATTCTATTTGTCATGCGTGTCATCAAAGCAAAAGCTCCCAGTAAACGATGGCTACAACTCTTTCCTGAAGCACTGATCGTGGTCATTGTATCAGTTATATTGACGGATTACTATGATTGGGAAAATCAAGGCCTTGATATTCTGGGCGCTACTGAAGCAAAGGGCATTCCGATTCCATCCATTCCAGCGTTTCCAAAAAGCAAGCATATGAAGGATTTATTGGTCACTTCTGCCATGATTGCTGTTATTGGTTTTGTTGAATCAGTGGCTATTGCAAAGATATATTCCAACAAGTACAATTACTCGGTCAGTCCCAATCGCGAATTAGTAGCTCTTGGTGCAGCCAATATTGCTAGTGGTCTTTTCCAGGGTATTCCTGCTTTTGGATCGGTAGGTTGTAAAAAGTGGATCTCGTGATACACGTTGTTAATAGTCCTTCATTTACAGATCTCTCGGAGCAAAATCAATGATCGTGCTGGTGGTCGTACACAAATGGCTGGATTAATCGCAGGTGTCATTGCTTTATTCGCTATTCTCTTCTTACTTCCATGTTTCTATTATCTTCCCAAGGCGGTGCTATCAGCTATCATTTTTGTTGCCGTCTTATCATTACTCGCTGAACTTCCTGAAGATTTACACTTTATCTTCCAAATTGGTGCATGGAAGGACCTTGCTTTGCTTTCGGTGACATTTATAGCAACCATGATCATCTCTTTGGAATTTGGCACTCTTATTGCAGTCACCTTGTCTCTCTTGCTTACTATCAAAGAAACCAGCTATCCTCGCATCTCCATTATGGTAAGGAAAAGTGAGAAGGATGGTTATGGATACAAACTCATCATTTCATCTAGGGACGAGTCAAGGGCACAACTAACAAATTCAAGCCTATTCATGAGGATCCCAATGAGATTGAACACCTTGCCGATGTCCTTATCATTCGTATTGATGAACCACTCTTCTTTGTGAATACCGGCCAGCTCAAAGATCGTTTACGTCGTCTTGAATTGTTTGGTGACATGTCCATCCATCCTTCAGAGTCACGGCGTTTAGGTGATTCTTCCTATATCATCTTTGATGTTGGCAGCATGCCTTATGTGGATGCAAGGTAAATCAATAATACTACACTGACAATCAATAGTTTTCTGACATCATATGTGATAATAGTGCTGTGCAAATCATGCTCGAGATTGTGGAAGCCTATCATGCTCGCCAGGTGGCTGTTTATTTCGTCAAACTAAGAGATCGACCCATGAAGCTATTTGAAAAGGCTGGCATCCTCAAGTTGGTTGGTCGGGACCATCTCTATCGAAAAGTATCAGAAGCAATCGAAACCATTGAAAAGGACAAGATGCAACGAGAACCTGTCCTCATCCAGTGAAAACCACAGCTTTATACCAATGATTCTCCCCAGCATGTTAATACAAGCTTAGAGTATATTTGACATATTCCCCTTTCTCGTACAATTCCAAATATCCTTTACCCTTTCTTCTCCCCGTATATAAGTTGCTTTCAATTGATTGTCTACAAACAATGATCTTTTTGGCTATTCTGTATTTACCTTAACCGTGTAATCATGTTGTATCGCAAAATTTCGCTCTTGGTCATTGATCATGCTACTAAATGCTCATCAGTTATTCAAACATTCTTAATGACTATATATCCAAGCATGTGTTTTCTTCAGCATACCGTGTATGATGTATATTTGCTATTAATGATCAAGTCGCTATGGAAGGAACAATGATGACTACAGAGATATCATATGGTCACCCGAGTTACTCCAATATTGAGCATAAACTACAAGCTCATTTCTAGATGCAGTTGAAAGAAGGATTATTCTGCATTCAAGTGCATCACATAATATCGATGATTGTGACCATTAAAAAATGCAATTCCACACTACATGTTAATCCCATACAAAAGCTGCTTTGGCGTTTCTCTTGAAGCAGGTATAGCTCTCGATAAGAAATGCACCTAATGGTTGGTGATCAGCATCGGTGTTTTGCCAATATGTACTGGAAGAGTTCAAATATTAACGAGTCCCAAGATCATCTAGATCACAGTGACTTTTTAACAAGGAACAAAAATGAAGTTATTCTATGTTATTACTTGAATGATGTATATCTTGTACACTTGTGATGCAGATCACTGTGTCGCAGCTTTATGCTCGGCAAGCCATTTTACCGAATGGCGCCACATTGCCTTTTTATGACAATCATGCAAAGCCTGATTATACCACCACACTTCCAAGCCCACCTTATACTTCGCCACATGATTATAGATAGCCAAACAATATAAATATCCCCTCATCTTTAAGCAATAAACATCATCTTATATTCTGTACTTGATTCACTATCCTAGTTGATCTATCTCTGGCCATTGGTTTACCAGCTCAGATATTGGACCGACATTTGGTAGCTGATGCATTT